>JAFBJR010000352.1:0-20896 GCA_016785285.1 Brachirus orientalis
TGCAGAGAGCGGGTGGAATGAGCCCGCATTAATCTCTGCATTTACAAGGAGGCTAAATGATGAAATTAGAGACGAATTAGCCACGCGGGACGAGTGCCGGTCCCTGGAGTCTTTGATTAATTTGGCTACCAGGATTGACAACCGCCTGAGAGAAAGGCGTAGGGAGAGTAGGGGTTCCCGTGTTTCCTCCCCCCGACTCTCCAGGACCACTTTCACTGCCTTGGATTTGCCTTCGTCGTCTTCTTCGTCTGTACCTGGAACCACTGCTCCTGCTCCTGCTCCCTCCATGGACTCTGTGGAACCGATGCAGCTGGGTCGGACCCAGTTAACGCCTGCTGAGCGGCAGAGGAGGATACGCCATGGACTTTGCTTATATTGTGGACGACCTGGACATCTCAGACGAGACTGTGAACTTAGACCTCGCAGGGGAGGCTCGCCTGGAGAGGAGAGCATTCAGGTGAGCAAGACAGTCTCAGAGCCCCGCTCTTCCAATCGCACCCACTTAGCAGCCACACTAATTCACCTGGGTACAGCACATTCACTTGAGGTGTTAGTTGACTCCGGAGCAGATGACAATTTCATTGACGTAGACTTTGTGAGACAGTTAGACTTACCTGTGACATCTGTAATACCCCCCCGAACTGTGTGCGCGATAGATGGAACTCCCTTACCTCCCATTACTCAGCAGACGACCCCTCTTTCCCTTTTATTATCCGGTAATCATCATGAGAATCTCTCTCTTTTTGTTATCTCGTCTCCCTCGTCCCCTATTGTTCTTGGACTCCCCTGGTTACGGCTGCACAACCCTCACCTAGATTGGCTCACGTCCTCAATTAGTTCTTGGAGCACTTTCTGTCATTCCCACTGTTTGCGTTCCGCCAGACCCGTATCTCACCCCCCTTCGTCGGTCGATTCCCCTCCTGACTTGTCTTCTGTCCCGTCTTGTTATCACGATTTGGGTGAGGTTTTCAGTAAACAGAAAGCACTTTCTTTACCACCTCACCGCCCTTACGACTGTCCCATAGACTTATTACCCGGTGCTAAACTTCCCACTTCCAGACTGTATAACATTTCCCGCCCCGAGAGGGAGGCGATGGAAAAATACATTTCCGAGTCCCTGGCCTCTGGTTTGATCCGTCCCTCGTCCTCTCCTCTCGGGGCGGGTTTCTTCTTTGTGGCCAAGAAAGACCAGACATTGAGACCATGCATAGACTTTCGAGGACTTAACGAGATTACAGTACGGAATAAGTATCCCCTGCCGCTAATAGACCCATCATATGAACCTCTGGCCCAGGCTACAGTATTCACCAAGTTGGACTTAAGAAACGCGTACCACCTCATCAGAATAAGGGAGGGAGATGAGTGGAAGACGGCGTTCAACACCCCGTTAGGACACTATGAATACTTGGTGATGCCCTTCGGGCTCACAAACGCTCCCGCAGTGTTTCAGGGAATGATCAATGACGTGCTAAGGGATATGTTGAACATTTTTATCTTTGTGTATCTTGATGACATCTTGATTTTTTCTAGGGACCTTGAAGAGCACAAGCAACATGTAAGACTTGTTTTACAGAGACTGCTTGAAAACAAGTTATATGTTAAGTCTGAGAAGTGTGAATTTCACTGTGCTCAAATTAACTTTCTTGGTTTTGTGTTGGCAGGAGGCAGTGTGAAGCCAGACCCAGTTAAGATCGAGGCAGTAGCCAATTGGCCCCCCCCTCAGAGCCGTAAAGAGCTACAGCGATTTCTGGGGTTTGCCAATTTCTACCGCCGGTTTATCCGTGGTTACAGTAAGGTAGCCTCTCCCCTCACCAGGCTGACTTCTGCCTCCTTGCCGTTTCGCTGGACCCCTGAAGCGGATGCAGCCTTCTCCAGACTAAAGGAACTCTTCACAACAGCTCCTGTGCTCGCCCTTCCTGATGCTTCGCGACAGTTCATCGTGGAGGTCGATGCCTCTGACTGTGGCATCGGGGCCGTCCTATCCCAGCGGAGTCCGGAGGACCAGAAGCTCCACCCTTGCGCCTTCTTCTCCCGCAAGCTCTCGCCTGCAGAGAAGAATTATGATGTGGGTAACCGGGAACTCCTGGCAGTGGTGGCCGCGCTTCAGGAGTGGAGGCATTGGCTGGAGGGAGCTGAACAGCCGTTCTTGGTCTGGACCGACCACAAGAACCTTGCCTATCTCCGTGCAGCTCGCAGGATGAACTCCCGTCAGGCTCGCTGGGCTCTCCACTTTACTCTGTCCTACCGCCCCAGATCCAAGAACGCGAAGCCTGACGCCCTCTCCTGAGCTCACGACCCGGTCCACTGCGAGGAGACGGACCAGCCGATCCTGCCTGCTTCCTGTCTGATTGGTGCCACCACCTGGGAGATTGAGGAGGTGGTGAGAGAGGCCCAACGGGTCGAACCAGATCCTGGGTCCGGGCCCCCGAACCGGCTCTTCGTTCCCCCATCTGTCCGTTCCCAGGTACTACTGTGGGGCCACTCCTCTCGCCTGGCTTGTCACCCTGGAGTTACTCGGACTCTCCACTTCCTGCAGGGGAGGTTCTGGTGGCCCTCGATGGCGGCTGATATGCGGGAGTTCGTCGCCGCCTGTACTGTTTGTGCTCGGGGGAAGACTCTTCACCGTTCTCCTGCGGGCCTGCTCCGTCCATTACCCATCCCGAGCCGCCCCTGGTCACACATTGCACTGGACTTTATCACCGGGTTACCACCATCTAACGGACACACAACCATACTCACCATTGTCGACAGGTTTTCAAAGTGCGTCCACTACATCGCCCTACCCAAGCTGCCCTCTGCTCTTAAGACGGCTGATCTCCTGGTGTCTCATGTCTTCCGTCTCCATGGAATTCCGGTGGACATTGTTTCGGACCGTGTTTATTAATAAACTCCAGTAACCCGTGAGCTTTTTGACCGGACAGTCTGCTTTCTGGGATTCCACACTACCAACACGATTCATATCATCACAACTGTATGGTTTTGACGGTTTTCTAGCTTATTAAAAAAAAAAGCATATACAGAAAAGAAAAAAAAATCAAATCTCTCAAATTTGAGGGGTGCTGGGATTCAATTTAGGGGTGCTTCAGCACCTCCCAAAATGGGCTAGAAACGCCTATGTGTCATGGTGTCATGTCTGGCCTGGGTTTCCTCCTTGCTCTATTTTGATCTCTGCTTTTATTTTTTGTGTGTTCACCTCACTTCCTGGGAGAATGTGTTCTGCTTTGTGCCTGCAGGAGGTTGGCTGACAGGTGGGGCGGAGCCTTCAATCAGCACGGCTGTTCCCCGTTTCCTCATCAAG
This sequence comes from Brachirus orientalis, assembly GCA_016785285.1. NCBI lineage: Eukaryota > Metazoa > Chordata > Actinopteri > Pleuronectiformes > Soleidae > Brachirus > Brachirus orientalis. Next base: position 3,299 of record JAFBJR010000352.1, read on the forward strand.
CAACCTCCTACTTATACTGTGGCTTCCCGCCTCCTGGTGTCAGCATGAGAAATCATGTGCAGCGTGTGAGCGAGTGAAATGTGTGAGACTTGAGAGCCATGTTTAAGTAATGTACAGTGTCCTCTCATTACAGACCAGCCTAACATTTAAGTTTGTGTTTACTGAGAAAGTCTTAAAACAACAGGGAACTAGACTGTGTGTCTTCATGTTTTCACTTTAAGTGTACTGTAACATCTTACACTGACTGCATTAGCTGGGACACAGAGACTCCCTCACTGAGTGAGTGATTCGGTCAATATGTGTCTATGACTCTGTATTGAGAGAACAAATGTTTTATTTGTCCTCACACAATATTATGTTACATCTGTTTTACATTATTTTATTTGTCCTTCACAGCAGTCTAAAGGAGGGTGGAAACTGATGCTGTCACATGTGTCTGCAGGTATGGTTTTTAGAAATGTCCACTACAAGATTTAAATGTGCAGCTCTACACCACTGACTTCAATTACTGCACATAGCCCTGCCACAGACAGTAGTACCTGGGGGTGTATTTGGACAGCAAACTGGACTAGTCTTAAAATGCTGACATTGTTTATAAAAAGAACCAGAGCTGTCTGTACTTTCTGAGGCGGTTAAGTCTTTAAACATCTGTCAGACAATGCTGCAGATGTTCTGTGAGTCTGTGGTGGCCAGTGCTATCAAGTATGCTGTTGTCTTTTGGGGCAGCAGTCTGAGGGTCAACACCAACGGGCTCAACAAGATCATCAGGAAGGCCAGCCATGATGTGGGAGAGGATCTGGACTCACTGAGAGAACGTTGTCCATTGGCCTGTCCTTCACATCCTCTCCACTAGTTGATAATCAGCCACAGGAGCTTGTTCAGCAACAGATTCATAGTTCCATGCTGCACAACAGAGAGACGCAGGAAATCGTTCCTGCCTGTTGCTATAAAACTGTACAACTCCAAATTCTCATCACCTCATTCACATTCAAAAACACCATCACAACTTATAGATAAATAGATTGATTGATTTCTGCTATGTATGCAAATATGTTATTTACTTTGTGGGGGTATGTTTATTGTTGTTGCATTTTATAATGTTTTTATTATCTTAATTTTTTTTTGAAAAGGTTTTCCACTTCCATCGGGAGTCTGTTTTGCTATGCTGTGTGTACAAAATACTACACAGAGCTTTGTTTTTGACTGGCATTGCCAAGAATGCCTTGCCCCACTTCCAATTTCTTCTGTAAGTGGAATGCAGGAATATTTTAAGTCTATAAAAACCACTTAGTCTTTATTTAAAAATTAAGCTAAATCTAAACATACTTTCATGTAGTGTATTTATTTTCTGCCAATAATCTCCCATATTTTACACACCGAACCTTTCGAAAAGTAGTTAGATGAGAAATATGCCATATTCAGAAATGAAGAAAATAATGCGAACAAGAAAATTTAATGGTTCTGTTCAAATTAGCATCACATCAAACTGAGGAATGACTTTACACTACATTTATATTTCAAATTGCAAGACTATGTGATAGATTATCTAGACATATCTTTTAAGTCTGTTAGGACTTAAAAGATATTTGAACAAATGTAATTATGCAAAGTAATATGACTGTATTTACTTACAACAACCACCCATGACGATGTCACAGACGATGAAGTACGTTTTGTTTGTGATGTAAAGAGTAAAGAGTAAACATGGTCAGTGCATCCAGACATGTTACTGCACTTTTCCCAACCCCCTGTTTCAGAATCCTGCACTCTGATTGGCAGAGAGCACAAAACAGACACCCTTGCCGTAGCCAATGAGAGAGCATCGTGAAACTTTACCCACGACCGCCTCCTCCAGCGTGGTGCTGACCACGTGTGTTGTCTTTAAAAGCCTTTGTGGTGCTTAGCTTATTCAGCTGTGTGGCACCGAAGGTCGACGGCCATGTATTTCAATGATTTCTCCCAATTTTTGTACACATTTCTGTGCCAGGTGAGTGAGATGACGTCATCTCACTCATGTTAACGTAAACCTCTGAACATGTTCTATTTTAATGAGGTTGTGTGCTTCGTGGATGCTTTTCTGATGCAACATCGTTATTGCACATTACAGATTTGCTTACTCACTTGCTTTTAGGTTGTTTTTCTTTTAAGTCGCAACAAATCAAAATTTTAAGTCTAATTTGCATGTAATTATAGTTTGAAAACTGTACCTGTTTATTTCAGATTATTTATCTTCTGTGCTCATTAAGAGTATATTTCTCCCTTTTTCTTTGTTAGATTCTCCTTATTTTAAATGAAGCTTGTCATATTCATTAATAATTGTCAGATTATTTCTCTTTAATATGTCTGTTTCATCTGGAGAAATAATTCACTTTTACAGCGTGATATTTTATGTTTGCCGACACTGCCATCATAATGTATTCAAAAATTAATAAAATAATAACTTAAAATACACACTACTTTGAGAAGCTGTCATTCAAGGTTGACCGATTAATCAGGCCACTTTGTTTAGACAGCTATAAAGCCTGCAAGTACTCTAAGCCTATTATATATTTCATTTAGATTAAATTTATCCACAACACAAATCGACAAGTGTCCTTTACTTAAAAAAAAATAGTGCAGAATGCTAAAGGTAGTGCTGAAAATGTTCCCTTTACTGTGATATAAAAATATAAGGTGATTATATAAATCTGAATCACCTTAAATGTACTTTTAGTTTAATAAATACACCAACGATTGAACATTATTGTACATTATCCAGTCTCCCAGTGGTCTTAAAAGGGCTGGTTTTCAAATTTGCACATTCACTCTCATGTGTCCATAGTCAGTATTTCTGCTGCTCGCGTTTCTCCCATCATTTGTTATGGCTGAGTGTAAATCTATAATCCACTCTTCATGTGCTCCTGCTGTCAAAACCAGTTATCTTATGAACATTTTCTCTTGGGGAAAAAAGCATGGCAAAAGAGACTAGAAAAAACCTGAGCAGGTTAACCATGTCTGATATGGTGAGAATATTTTTTTATTGTTATAATCAGATTGGGTTTGGTGTTGCAAGACTTGGATCAGGATATATGTTTTGCTTTCTTATGCTAAGTGTTCAATCTTTAAATACTCACCAAGTCAGAGTGTAGAAGTTTCTCCTCTTTTACTCCACTTTTGTGAGTCACTCCTGTCCTTCAGTCCAGCCTACTTGTTCTGTCACGAAGGATCAAATTGCTGTCCCTCCCCAACCCTGAGAGACCGTCACATAACTGCATTGCCCCCTCTTCCATGCTTACCTTTACTGCAGTCATTGTTCGTAACCAGTGGAACTTAAATTGCCTGTAGAATAATAATTTTAAAGTGGACAGGAAAGAAAACACTAAAAAACCCTCCTTTTAAAAAATATAAATCTCCAGTGGTGGTGTTGCGATGTAATCATCTCGGGACAATTTTTCCTACACAGGACTATGACAACACTGTTGTCTTTTTTGTATGATTTGTTTCAGGACTCTTCAGAGATGGTTCCTTTTGACTTTACTGATAGAATAAGATGGCAGCCATTCGATTTTTCTTAATTTTCAAAATGCGTGAAATGGTCTCAGATGTAATGTGTTTTCCATCATTGAGCAATCTGCAATCAAAATTTTATGTTGTGCTGTTAAAGTGTTGGGTCATACATAAATAAAGTTTAAATCAGTCAACCAGTTTATTTAATTTTCTTCCAAGGTTTGATCATTGAAATTCATATTAAATTATCAAATTGTTTTGTGTATTCATTAATTACTTAAATGAGACCTAAGGTCTGGAGTCCACCTCAGGGTCTGTCTGAACCACCGAATAGACGCTGGGTGATACTACATCAGGCAGCAACACTGCACTGATCTCCTGTCCAGATAATATTTAACTTTAAGTTGTATATGTCTGACTTTTACAACTCTTTACAGCTGATAACAACGTGACTGAGTTGTTTTAGGTTTATAATCCACATACACTGAAACTAAAAAGTAGTGTTGTATTTGAGACTGGACTAGTTCATAAAGGAGTCAGGATTAGACCACAGCTGTATTTATATGAATTGTCATCATTAATGTGTGTTGGTCTTGTCTTGGTCTCGGTACACTCTGGTCTTGACTCAGTCATGGTCTCTAACAGTCTTGATCTATTTTTGGTATTGGTACACTCTGGTTTTGGTCATGATTTGATCTCTGGTCATGTGTTCAGGACTACAAAATAGAGTGGTTTCATGTGCAGCTACAGTACATATCTGCAAACGTTCCTGTGTTGTCTGTGATTCTCACTGACAGTTTTTTCTTATTGTATGTGCAGTACAGTGCCTGAACAATAAAAGGATATAAGTCAACTTCTGTCAACAAATCATATGTCCCATGTGTCTGCAATGACTCTACACTTGGCTTGGCTGACTCGTTTGTTTTCCATAAGCATTATGATGGTCGATATGGGAGTGTAGCTTTGCTGAAACCTTATTGGCCAGCAGACAGGGAGGGAAGACTGCCAAATCTGTTGAGCATAACAAAGTAACTATTTGACTGTGCAAATATGACTCGGCATTAACTACTGTTGGGAGTGTCTTAGTGTTTTTTTATGTTTTTTTTTTTTTTAATGAGAAACATAAGACTAACTTGTTAGTCTAGTTTAAAAAAAAAATGAATTTCCACCTAAGGACCAGTGTTTATTTTGTGCTGCAATCCATTTTAATTATACCTAAACAAAATGTTATTTTTCTTGGCTTGGTGTTGAACATCATTCCTTCCTCTGTATTTTACTGTACACTTCATTGATATTTTATGATATCTTATTTTAGCATTTAATTTTTGCAATTACTGTGTCGAGCTGATGGGCTAGGGTAAGCTTTGTGTAAAAGTGTAAGCTTAGTGTAAAACAAACAGTGATTTGAATGCAACAGACATTTGTTCAAATGTTCATTTGTTTAAAAGATACACACTACAGCTGAAAAGAGAGATCTTTTCCTTTCTTTTCAGGATAAGCCATGGCATCAGTTCCCTCCTCTAAAGTGCCTTCCATCAATGCTCCTGTGTGTCCCCACACTGCCAAGCTGTTTAACCACGCCAACGGTGAATCCCAAATCCATGAGGGGTTATTGCTGGTGAAGGGTGTTGAGAAGATGCCCACAGTGGGTGACTTGGAGTCAGAGGGAGCCATTCAGATCAACGCAAAGGAAGCCTCTCCTGAGAGAAAATGGATCCGGCCTGACCTTTCCAGTCGCTGCACTTGGAGACTGGGAGCATCAAAAATGGACTCTCCTCATGCACAAGTTCCAAGGTCAGTCAAATTGTAGAGTTCGGAGTGGGACAGCTGGATTTGAAATTAAAACATGAGCACATGTATTATGGGACTGAAAAGTTTGCTGACGTTTAATCTCTCATCCAAGAGGCTTCTTCAGTTTTGGCCAACTTTGGCAACTTTGATGTCACCTCTGAGTGATGGTTTTTCCAGATTAAAGTAGATGGCTTATTTTACCCTTCTTTCAAACCCTCTGTGTTGTCTGATTGAAATGTGTACATTCTCATAATTTGAATAATGTTTGTCCTTCAAATGTTGATGGATAGCTGAGTCTTGTACAGATAAGCTGGTCCATCTGTAAAAACAGCTCAAACTAAAAACTGAGGCATAAGTCTAACATTTATTTTGCCTTTTTAATCTTAGTAAAACATGTGGTGTTACTACACATAAGGAAGACTATCTCTTCGGTGTATATGCATAGATGTGTCTCTGAACTGATTTATCTTTGGCTTAACACATTTATGCTGATTTATTTATTTTTTCCTCCCAGAAGTACTGCCCCAGCCATTCTTCCAAACATCCTGCACAGGATTGGTGACACTCCCTTGGTGCGCATCAACAAAATTGCCAAAGCTTTTGGACTAAAATGTGAATTATGTGAGTCACCCAGCAATCACGTTGAGACACATTCTGAAACAAAAGGTGTAACTGTTGATTACAGTCAAATTCCAGTTTGTAACATTTAGGACACTTTATTGGCGGAAACAAAATATACTACCCATAAGCATGGTGGTAAAATTGTTTAAAAAATCTTTTAGTTTTCATAACCTTTACAATAAGCCCTTTATACTTTAGGCATGGGTCTTCTTTATGGAGACTACTGTCTTGTGCTGGCATTTTTCCACAAAAGCTTGAATGGGCAAAACTTTCTGAAGAAGCTTACCACATTTTTTGCATTGTGTAATCTCACCCTTACACACTAGACCATGAAATGTAAAAATGTGGTTTTCCTGGGCATGATTTCAGCTACAAATAAGTTTTGACTTGACTTGAATTTTCAATTGGGTGAACTGGGTGAATTATTTTTTTAAATCAAAAATATAAGGTAATAATGCAGCAAATATTTCTGTTGTGTTTTCAGTGGCCAAGTGTGAGTACTTCAATGCCGGTGGTAGTGTTAAGGACAGGATCAGCCTGCGGATGGTGGAGGACGCTGAGAGAGCTGGGTTCCTCAAACCTGGAGACACCATTATAGAGCCAACCTCTGGAAACACTGGTAACCCACAGCTCATGTCTGTTTCATGACTGCACATGTTTGCTAAGAGAATTTTGTGTTTAAAAAGGGAAAAGGTGTTTTGCAGCCATATTGCAAAGCACACTCAAGAATTTGTATTGCATTCATGTATGTTGTGTAGGTATTGGACTGGCCCTGGCTGCAGCAGTGAAAGGTTACCGCTGCATCATTGTTATGCCTGAGAAAATGAGCATGGAGAAGGTGCGTTCATTGTTAAACAAGTAAATCAATCTCACCATCACTGGTGCCACATTTTGTAATTGGTGTGATTGCTGCAAACAATCCCACTATTTTCAACTTCTTTCTTAACATTCAGACATTCACTTTGAAACTTAAACTTCTCATATGTACCACTTCAGTGCAGCATGCCAGATTGGCTTCAGCTCAGGCAGAAGGCAGCAATCATGCTGCATTTTTTTTCAGAAATTGCCTTTTTCTATTTTTTTCTTAACCTTACCAAATCCCTACTTTTTGGTGAAGGGAATAGATTCACTGAACTGGCATAGCAGTTTTGGTCAATAGTGATCAGTCAGAATGAGAGTTAATTTCTCTGACTCTTGTGTTGTCATTACCTCCAGACAAATTAAAGATGTGTCAAGAAGGTTGAGTTCACTACCTTTTTGATTCAGTTAGTTCATCATATGATACAATGGACATTGCAATGTAATCTTAATACATTAGCTCATGAGTGTTCGTGTGTTTGAAGTCATAATACATAATCATGTATGATCTTGATTGACTAAGGTTTTACAAAGATCCACTGTTGCTTACATGAGCTCTAATTTTGTGGTGCAGCACAAGGAGGCACAGCCCGCGCAGTGGTAATTTTGTCTGGCGCAACACCGTGTGCAACGAATTTGGCAATTTGGTAGACCGAGGCAAGCAGAGATGGGTGTGGCTGTGCCAAAAGGGGGAGGTGTTGACAGATTTAGCTTGGCACAGTGACAATTTTGTGCCAAAAGGTTGCGCTGAATGTGTGTTTGGGCTCTAATACTACTAACACACACCTTTGTCTAACACAGACAAAGGTGCGCTGCGCCAAGGGGTTTGTCCAGGCGCATTTGCATGTTTCGCGCACAGCACAGGGTGCACAGCCAAGCGCAGCCAGGTGCAAGTACTCCTCTGTCCCACCTCCATCTCTCCTACCAGCAAGTAGCAAAGAGAGGGAGAGAAAGTGTGGCTGGGTCTTCACCAATCAAATGAGCTCCTCTCTTTACCTTTAAATGCGCTGCTGCGAATTTCACTTCATCATGGACGAAGGAGACAGCTGCAGCGTCAGAGAGAGAAAAACTGATGTTTGGCCCGTGAGGTCCAAGCTCGCAGTGGCCAAATATATGATCACATGGACAGACCTCCACGGGCTGATGATGCAAAAGGAGCCAAAAGGAGGTTACTAATATTATTATAAGGAGACTAGTTCAATTAATCAATAAAATTGATGTTAACACCATTTTGTTTCATGGGTAATTTTATGTATCTTTAATGTAATTGAGTAAATTGTGGCCAAAAATGTATAAACAGAAACGTTTAAGAACAGAGCTGTGCAGCAGGTGGTCTCTCCTCGCCTCTGCGCTCTGCTGCTGCACGCAACAAGCCACAAAGAATGCACTGAATTTTATGAGTTGAGAGAAGCCGATGCCGAGGCTGTTTGTGGTTGGCTGAGAGAATTGTGAAGTCATTAGTTTGCGTCACCGTTTCAACTGCGTTAATGAAATTCCATTACACGTGCCAACCGCATTTGATCTAACATCAGATGTGACGAGACAGTCAATATAGATATAAATATATGTGCTGATTCAGGCAGTTAAATACACCGCGTTCCAAATTATTATGCAAATTGTGTTTAAGTGTCATAATGGTAAACTTTTTTGTTTGTCAGTTAAACTCATGGATGGTTCTAGCTGTGTCTTATTTAAGGTACTGCATCCTCCTGAGTGTGGATTTGTCGGCCGGATGTCATCAAAATGCGCCACAGCGCAGCGACGTAGGATGTCCCATTTCAACCGGTCTACCGCGACTCCTCCGAATCCAGCCGAGGAATGCGGCTGACGTTAGCTTGTTTGGGAAGGATAGTTCTGGTGTATCCTTCACAGCTGACCATATCCCAGAATTATTTGCGCGCCAGCGGCAAGCTTTTTTTTAATGTCCAAAATTATCTGCTGTGAATAATTCATAAATATAGAGTTGCACTGGTTAGTTGACTTACATACATGATGTTATAATATTGTTTTAGAAATAATGTTTTATTCTATCTGTTGTTCAAATCATATATCTTTGAGAAGATAAGTTATATTTGTAAATTATATTCCAGGTTCGTCACATTTAAGGGAAATTGTTTGTCTTGTTCATGTTTGTCTCTCAGCCTGTGATACATCACACACCAGTGTCATCTACATTTACTCCAGTATTACATGAAATATTTAAAAAAATAGTATTACCTGGAGGGTCCATCAAAACTAATAATCACCAAACTGATAAACTGGTACAACAAAAAAAAACTAGAACTGACAAAAAACACTAAATAATAATACTTTTAGTTCTAAATAAAATTTATTTTATTTTATTTTACATCAAATATGTTTAAATTTATCAGATTTTTAGGATTGTTTTGGCTGATTAGGGCTTAAATCTACAGTCAGACTTCAAGGAGTAGAAGAACTCTGATTTAGGAGTTTGAACTGTAGATGGCAGTATTTAAACACTCAGTGTGCAGCCTGCTGGAATTCATTAGGAGAGGAAGAAAAGGAAAGCGCACCCCACTCCACCCTCCGTCGGCTGGACCGTCTTATTACACGTACTGCATGACTTCCGAGATGACTGCGTCGGCCGCGCAGGTCGCCAGGTGAGTCCAATTAAGGGAAAAACTACTTAAAAAGGTTGTTCCATTAAGCAGACCACCATTTCCAAGCAATATGGGAAAGACAAAGGATCTCTCTGCTTCTGAAAAGCGTGAAATAGTTCAATGCGGGTCCGTGCAGATAAAGGCACAGTGAGGAAGGTTTCTGCAAGACAAATGCATCGGATTAAGAGAGCAGCTGCTAAAATGCCATTACATAGCAGCAAACAAGTATTTGAAGCTGCCGGTGCCTCTGGAGTCCCACGAACATCAAGGTGTAGGATCCTCCAGAGGTTTGCTGTTATGCATAAACCCTTGATTCAGCCACCCTTATCCAATGCTCACAAGCAGAAACGGCTCCAGTGGGCCCAGAAATATATGAAGACTAATTTTGAAACAGTTTTGTTCACTGATGAGTGCCATGTAACCCTGGATGGTCCAGATGAATGGAGTGGTGGATTGTTGGTGGACAGCCACCATGTTCCAACAAGGCTGCGGCATCAGCAAGGAGGTGGCGGCCCCTTTAGGGTCCCTGAAGGTATGAAAATGACCTCTGCAAAGTATGTGGAGTTTCTGACTGAGAACTTTCTTCCATGGTACAAAAAGAAGAACCGAGCTTTCTGAAATAAAATCATCTTCATGCATGACAATGCACCATCTCATGCTGTAAGGAATATTAATGCATCATTGACTGCTATGGGCATAAAAGAAGAAAAACTCGTGTGGCCCCATCTTCCCCTGACCTTAACCCTATTGAGAACCTTTGAAGCATCCTCAAGCAAAAGGTGTATGAGGGCGGGAGGCAGTTCACATCCGAACAGCAGCCCTGAGAGGCTATTCTAACATCTTGCAAAGAAGTTCAAGCAGAAACTCTCCAAAAAGTCACAAGTTCAATGGATGCAAGAATTGTGAAGCTCCTAGCTCCTAATTGTGAAGGGGTCCTATGTTAAAATGTAACTTGACCTGTTACAATGTTTTTGATTGAAATAGCTTTTGATTTCAGTAAATATGACCTTCTAATTCTTCTAATTTAACAAATGACAATTTTCAGTTCTTGACAACAATGAAATGTTTTGAAACTCTGTTGTGCATAATAATTTGGAAAGGTGCATTTTCAGTTTTTATTTTAAAAAAAATGTTATCATTGGGAGGTTTGTTCAACACACAACATTTTACTCAAACGGCTGGTAAATTGGAAATTATGTCATACTGTCATTTATATTGACACTTTAGGAAGAATATGTCATTTGCACAATAATTTGGAATGCAGTGTAGTAGTTGTTATTATTAATTGCATGGAAATGTGCCTGACATTCTGTAAACCTCTGTGAGGTTTTGGTGACATGTGCAAACTGCGCCAGTCAGCCAAATTGCCACAAGACCGGCTGCGTTTCACCTTGCGCCGAGAGTAGACCAGGTTGGAGTTGGTGAGCTTTCAGCACAGCTTCAGCGCAGCCTTTTTGCACGAAATTGTCACTGCACCAAGCTGAATCTGTCGACACCTCCCCCTTTTGCTCTGCCAAACCCATCTTGGTGTGCCTCGGTCTACCAAATTGCCAAATTCGCTGCACGCTGTGTTGTGCCTGACGAAATTACCACTGCGTGGGCTGTGCTATGCTGCCCTTGGCTACTCTCAGCGCAAGGCGAAGCGCAGCCGGTCTAATGGTAATTTGGCTGACTGGCACACAGTGCGTGTTGCATACTACACAACAGCACGCAACATGCAAGCAAAGAGCGCACGGGGTGAGGAGAGATCACCTGCTGCACAGCTCTGTCCTTTAATGTTTGCGTTTATACATTTTTGGCCACAATTTACTCAATCACATTAAAGATACATACAATTACTCATGAATCAAAATGGTGTTAACATCAATTTTATTGATTAATTGAACTAGTCTCCTTCTTATAATAATATTGGTAACCTCTTTTTGGCACCTTTTGCATCACTAGCCTGTGGAGGTCTATTCATGTAATCATATATTGCCACTGCGAGCTTGGACCTCACGGACTGTAATGGAACAGCTTCGGTGATGATACGCTGGCTGTATATGTACTGGCTTAATCCTCCGGTCAGAGAAGACACAGCAACTTCTCTCCTTTTAGATGGCTTTATTGGCCTCTATCCAACTGAATAGGACACTGTAGTAAATGTGTGTGTAGTTTGTGATGTATCGTCACCGATGCACACTGTTATGCAGTACAAAGGAGTGAACAAAGCACTGACGATCGGCAGATTAGTTTAACTAAGTTAACACTGTTAACACTAACACTCACAAACAGTCCATCAGTCTTGGCATGAAGTAGCTTGCCGTGACACGTACTCTTCACAGCAGGGAATTCACAACACGGACCAAACATCAGTTTTCTTCTCTCTGACGTTGCAACTGCCTCCTTCATCCATGGCTAAATGAAATCTGCACTGCGCCTCACTGCGGCGCATTTAAAGGTGAGGAGAGGAGCTCATTTGATTGGTGAAGAGTGTGCTAAACCCAGTCATGCCTTCTTGCCCTTCTCTTTGCTACTTGCTGGTAGGAGAGATGGAGGTGGGACAGAGGAGTACTTGCGCCTGGCTGCGCACCCTGTGCTCTGCACAAAACTTGCAAAATGCGCCTGGACACACCCCCTTGGCGTGGCACACTTGCGCTGCGCCTGGCCTGGTCTACGAAATTAGAGCCCCATGAGTTAGTTCAATCATGTTCTCTTGTGATTCCTGGGTTTTATTTTCTTAGAATATAAAATAAGTGACACAAACTTGGCAAACAAAGCAGTGGTAGACCAGAAGATCCCATGTCCCTGCAAGATAAATACAATAATTCTTTACAGTTTTTGGTAGGAAAAAATTTACAAACTACAGGTTCCTGTTGCAAAAGGCTATCTTAATGGTCAGAAAAGGCAACAACATATTCCTAAGATATGGTAGACTTTAGTAGGTGTACATTTTATTAAATGTCCTAACCTAACCTTTTATTATTGGTGTCTGAAGGTTGGTTCATGGACATGGGGAGCTTCGGCACTGTCAGTCCAGATAATGTCAGTACCTTATCCAATCTCTAAGTATTGTACTGTTGGTGGAATGATGGAGCTTGTCCTCCCCTTCCTGACACAACAGGTCAACAATTACACTCCAACTGTATCATACAAAACCCTGTAAAACTTTTAAAGAGTCCCTTTTAAGGGGCTACCGGGTATGGCGGCGATATGGTTGGTGGTATAATTCTAGAGCTTCCAGAGCGGGCTGACATTTCACCTGCTTTGGAATAATTAATGCATTTATATCTGTGAAATTCCTAAGGGGAGAAAATCTAAGACTATAACGAGTCGAAATAGTGAGGAGACATCGATACAGGTGAAGCTGACGTGCATGCTACAATGGATGCCCTGCAAGCTAGCATAGGTGCTATCCACACCGATATAAAAGCAAGGAACCTGGACATGAAAAAGGAACTGAGCAGATTTTGTGAGACAATCACAAGAGACATGAAGGAAGAGCTCGTAAACTTTAAAGAAATTGTTAACCAGAAGCTGAGCAAGATCAGGGCAGATCTTAAGAACACAGTGGCTAGGATGGATGAAGTGCAGAACCGAGTGGCTTAGGTGGAGGAGTGGAATGTTAACACCAAGGATGCACTTCTTCAGGCTCTGAAGGAGTATATCATGTCCAAGTTAATGGATTTAGAAATGCGCTCCCTCAGAAATAACCTCCACAAATTCAGGATTCCCGAGGGAGAGGAGGGGAAATAATGCACATGAGTTTCTGGAGAAATTTGCAACTCCTGGACCTTGACCTTTTAAAAATAAAATCCTGTCACCGGTAATTCGGACCAAATCCACCACCGCAAGATCCATGATCGCTTGTTTCCTCATGTATAAAACCAACTTTGACAGTTGAAAAAGCATTTTTTCTGTCAATCATATCTTGTAAAAAGGACAAAACTGTTCCGACCGAACACTGAAAAGGAACTTCCTACACATCAGCACACCGAGCCTCAAACAGTCATAAAGAGACCTAGTGGGTAATGCTCTAGCATTCTGAATGGTTTCAGTGACCCTTTGTGGTAAACCTGTGTGACTCAGATTAAACCACTTATGGGTCAGGCCCATAGGACAAGCCACTCCGGGTGAGGGTGAAATATCTGTCTGCAGAGCCCTGCGCAGTGGAAGAAGCCACGGGTGCTTCACGTCCAGCAGCCAGTGCATGGAAGGCCAGTGAGGTGTGATTAAAATCAGTGGCAGACGATCTTCCCATACCCTGAACAAAGACGGGAATTCAGGGCCAGTGGAGGAAATGCATAGAGCAGAGTGTGCGACCACTTGCAAAAGCATACACTCCCAGCGCTGCGCTCTCATCGTACAGGTTGGCATCCATTGTCACTACTTTCCTGCCCGATACAGTGCCCATACACACACCATTGTTAGTTAAGACAGCTGCTTCCAAGACTGCAGCACATGGCACACTCACAATCACACCATGGTGCCTGTGACACATAGGATCCAACCTGTATGATGCCACCTGGAAATCTTTCATGTACAATCTGCTGCACTTCATCACCAGCAGTTCAGGTGCCTTTAATCCCAGCAAACGTAGACACTGCCTGAACGTGACGCGTTTTGCAATAGTAAAACGAGAGAGAGTGGACTTGAGCTTGTTCACCCTCTCCACTGACAGGCAGGCAGTGTAGGTCAGTAAGTTTAAAGCAAGACCCAGTAAGCTTATGCACTGTCTCAGTGTCAACACACTCTTTTCTAAAGCCCAGATTGGCTAAATGTTTCAACACAATGTCCGTGTGTGCCACAGCCTCCTGTTCTGTAGACATCAGCAGTAGCCAGTTGTTCGGATACATGGCCGACAAATACCCTGCTCCCTGAGAGAGGCTATGGCTACTTCGACACATTTCATAAATACCCTTGGGCTCAATGACAGGCCGAATGGGAGTACTACGTACTTCTACACCCTGCCCTGAAATTTGAGCCGCAGATTTTTCCTGTGCGGGGGATAGATGGGAATGTGAAAATAGGCGTCCTTCAGGTCGATTGATGTGAACCAATCACCTGGGCGCACAAACAGTATGAGGGTCTTATGTGTGAGTATGCAAAACTTGTAGTTTCTTAGGAATTTGTTCAATGAACGGAGGTCCAGTATGGGACATAAGCTATTCCCCCCCTTTCTTTGTGACAAGAAAATATTTCAGAGAGTAACTCTTCAGCCTCTGCTCGTGAGGCATTATTTGTATGGGGGGGGGGGGGGCATGGCAAATTGAGGCCTGTTGTTTTTCTTTCTTGAAAAACAGCCCTCGGCTTTGGGCCTCAATGCACCAGTGCATAATGCTTTAATTGAACATAGTTGTGTATTTGAGTGCTTGTGAGATGTCCATGTGGTTTTAAATGAGCAGAGTCAAGCCGGGACGCATGAACTGAGCTTAAGGAGTGCACATCACAGAAGCAAAGCACTGGGGATTCCTCCCCTGACACACTCGAACATTGGACCGTCAGGGAACAGCTGACATGTCTGCTTGTGGGACGGGTGGACCACTAAGATGGCTTCTTCTTCCACTTGGTCTGCTGACTGGAAGCCATGTCGGGCTGCCCGGAGTGAGTCGGGGGCAGGATGGTGTCAGGCGGAGAGCTGGTGCTTGTGCTCGGTATCTGGGTCATTAACCACTGCCTGGGCATGTTCCAGCCCAAAGCAAGCGGAACAGACCTAGTGTATGTCCCTGCCCGAAATAACGTTTCCACAGGTTCACAGGCGAGTGGTGTCCCCTTCCACTGAAGTGGAAGTTAGCTTTGCAGCTGTATCCATTTTAGCTGGAGTGCTAAAGGACCAAGAATTATCTGGCATGATAATCCTGTTATTTAGCTTGAAAAGAAGCAAAAATATTCTGCTGTTTGGAGACAGACCAGAATAGCACCTGCCTATGAGGCAGGCGGGTTGCTGTATAATAAAACTAGTGCCCTGTTTTGGAAACTTTTTCCTTGTCGAAGCATTGACCAGGAAACAGTGTGAGATCTTTCAAGCAGAAGTCATTCTTTATTGAGAACTCGCTGTGCGTCGCTGTAGTCATCCAAGTCTGACTTTAGTTCAGCACTGTAGAGTTTTATACTTCAAGATAGAGATGGAGACAATCTAAATAAAGCATGCAAATGCAGTACAGGAATAGCCCGGTAACGGAATTCCCCCAGCCCTGATCTTGTCAGCATAACAGTGTAGTTGAATGCATAGATGCTCATCCAATCAGTCTGACCAGTATCGCCCAGACCTTCACATAGTCATAGAGATCAAGGCACAGTCTGGCCTTGAGATTAGCATTCACATTCAACTTGGGACACTGTCAGGTGGTCAGGAAGTCTCAGTCATCTGGGCTGCCAGACTTGATTTCATCATCTTTACCTCAAAATATAAAACCCAATACTTTTATGTTGGAACCTAGATTAAAACATTTTATAAATTTGCAATCCAACACTTGTGAAGGAGGTGTTAGCTCCACTCTAAGGACAGTTTAGCTAGTTACCTAAGCACAGCAAAAGTAAGCTTGCTTCTGAAGCGAGAAGAGGTATTTGAATGACAAGCAATGCTGTGTCAGGCATATTTAAGGGCAGGCTCTTTACGCAGACTATCCTCCGGATAGCGTCCATGATGTCACTGAGTACCTGGTCGTGACAAGATATGGCTGCGGCCTAGGATGCCACAGCCTGGCGTAGTGTGTCCGTCCCCGTTGGGTCCATATGTTAGGTCAGCGCGTTCTGTCATGTTTTAATCCTCCCAAAAAAAACATATTACAAGGAAAAAGGACCGATCATGGAGACGGATTGAATATATGGGTAAACAAGGTTTATTTACAAAAAAATAACAAAAAGGTTAACCAGTCCAGAATAAACCAAAAGTGCTGAGACTGAGAGTTACAAAAAAATCAAAGGAATCGAAGAAACAAACTACAGAGCCAATTAATCCAAAAACACAGTTTAGCTTGACGTGGTTACCGCTCATACTGAGACGACGCGCTGACACAGGAAGACAGGAAATCCGGGTTTAAGTAGGCAGAGGGTTGATGAGGAGATGAGAAGCAGCTGTGCAGATTGAGTGCCCACCCCACCTGTCAACTGGTCAGTTGTGGAATCAGGCACACACTTCCAGGACGTAAGAGGATGCAGCCAAAATAAAACAGAATAAACAAAAAAATATAATCCTGGACATTAGGACAACCAGACCAGACAGAACAGAAACTGCACTTCTTGATTTCTTGTGGTGCAGGTGGATGTCTTGAGAGCCCTTGGAGCCGAGATTGTTTGTACTCCCACCAGCACTCGTTTTGAATGAGATTCCCAATTCCCACATCCTGGACCAATGTCGCAACCCAAGCAACCCACTGGCTCACTATGACACTACAGCCGAAGAGATCCTGGAGCAGTGTGGTGGTATGAAACACCCTGACTTGGGTCTTATTTTATTGTTTTGGTGAACCTGGATTTTCAGTCATTCATTCCACCATTCACTTACCTTCCTCCTCCAGGTAAATTGGACATGCTGGTAGCAGGAGCAGGCACAGGGGGGACAATCACAGGTATTGCCCGCAAACTGAAAGAAAGATGCCCCAACATCAAAGTAAGTTGTCTCTGTCCACATCAAATAACGTTTTGTCTACATGTAACATTTCCTATTTATCACTCAAAGTAGCACATGAGCCACTTGTGATTTTTAATTGATGTATTTTGTTTGCAGATTGTTGGTGTTGACCCAGAAGGCTCCATCCTGGCTGAGCCAGATGAGATTAACAAGACTGATAAGACCCAGTACGAGGTTGAGGGCATTGGATATGACTTCATCCCCTCTGTGCTTGATAGATCAGTGAGTTTAAATGACTTCCCCTGCCTGACCTCCCTTTTTTCCTCATGTTTGCCAAACTCAACATCAGTGTCAAGTTTAGCAGCTTATGCATATTAGTCACATTTTAGCCCTTCAATCCCTTTTATAGTTTGTTTTAGTCAATTTTCAGTATTAAAATATATTCAATTAGGACTGAATTATTTTAGGAAAATTTATATTTTCATGTCATTACTGAACCTTGTTTTTTTTAATTTAAAATCACTTCAGTACTGTACCATTAACATGAATGAAGCATTTTTTTTAAATTCAGATAGTGTTGCTTTGTAGCATCGTTAAGTGTAAACATGTTCTACTTGTGTATGTCAGGGTCCGGTCTTTTCCCTGCTTCCTGTCTCTTATTTTGTGATG
>JAFBJR010000356.1:0-42901 GCA_016785285.1 Brachirus orientalis
GGAAATGAATGGAAGTCAATGGAATGTCCTCTGTAGTCATGGAAACCATGTGTGTGTGTGTGAGGGGGTGAAGTTTGGGAAAGGGGTGTGTCCTGTGAAATTCCTTTGGATTGTGAGATGTTATCACCACAGTCTGCTCGGATGACGGAGCGTCAGAGGGAAAAAAAGTGAAAGAGACCTTTTTAAAAACAGTTATTTCCTGAACAAACGCTGGTCTTTGAACGCACCACTGAAGACGCTCTGAGGGATTTTGTCCCTTTAAGTCAAAACCTACATTTACAGTTTTTAGGTTCTGATACTTTTTCAGACTAAAACACATATCAGAAAGGATGGCGTTTGCGTAGTTGGCTTCCACTTCAAGACACAAAACTCGTAACAGTCGGATGTCATTTATGAGTTGAACGTGTTCCTGATTATAAGTTGGGGAACAAAGAAGATAAGTGGACGCAAACGTATCTGGGGCTAGCTAGTGTTAGCCGTACCAGTCGATAACGACGCACTACATGGTGTTTTCTGACTCGACTCGGAAATTCCAACTTCTGACTATAACTGGAACGCACCATCAGGTTACGTAAACCAAGCAAATTTTAATTTAAAGCTCCAGTGTTTAACTTATGTCGTCCCCCAGAGGAATTCGGAGTAATTACCAAAACACTGGCGGCGCAAACTTGAAACTGTACTACTGGTAATGTCGTACTGCAAAATTTGATTTTCAGGAAAGTAAAATAAGCCTCATTTCTGGTAAATTGTTCTTTTTTTTTTTGCCTAAGTAGAAAAATATTTCCTACATGATAGTGGCATTGACATTACAGTGAATGTTCTTATTTTTGTCCAGTTTTTCTCCTGTTTTTTCCTCCTTTTGGGGAACATCACGGTCTGAAAGTGACTGCAGATTTACAAGCAACATTTGCTTCGAACCAGTGAAAGATTCTTCTTCTTAAAAGTAGAGAATTTAAATCAAATTAGGAATATTTGGCTTACTTTAAGGAGGGCTGTTTTTTACAGTGCAGCCACTTTCAGACTGTAATGTTCCTTAAAACGACAACAAACAGGACAAACACTAAACAAAACTGGACTAAATTTAAGAATTTATACCTTAGAAGTTCTTTTCTCACACAACAGTTTGTGAGAGTGAATTCTACTTCTGTATTTAACACAAGCTTAAAACATACAAACCACTGTTTTAGCTTCTAAAGTATAAACTGTAATATCTGTACAATATTTTTGGAAAAAGTTAGATCATTTAAATTTTTTGAGTAAAAAACTTTCTTGCCAAGATACTTTTCTCCTTTTTTGCATAAAAAGTTAAACAGTTTCCCAGAAAATAAGCTATTTGTCAACGACTTTGGCTTGTAAATCTGCAGCCACTTTCAGACTCTGATGTTCTTTAAAACGAGGACAAACTGGACTAAAGCTGTAATACATAGACTGTTTTAGTCCAAACTAATCCAAACACAGGATTATTTGACTTTTTTAGGCTAAAAATGAGAAGACTTTCTTAAAAATTAGACAAATTTTACTCTCTTAGGTGTCTTTTTTTTTGCAGTGTGTGATTGACAGCTGGTTCTGTTCTGCAGGTGAATCTCACAGACCAGAATTTGAAACTTGCTCCAGTCGTTTAAATCAGAAAAAGTTGCTGTTGTTGTTGTTGTTTTTAATTGGACACGACCTCGTGTTCCCTGTTACTGTTCGGCCGCTCACTGACCGATGAACGGACGCTTTGTTTCGTCCACTGCTGCTGCTGGACTGAAGCAGACATCATCAGCAGCAGCAGCAGCAGCAGTGGCAGCAGCAGCAGCAGCAGCATATTAACATTAAAGGTCATCAGGTTTGTTGTTCATGTGCTGCTGCTGATGCTGCTGCTGATGATGAAGATGAACATACTTGGTACAGTCCGGTACAGTTTGGA
This sequence comes from Brachirus orientalis, assembly GCA_016785285.1. NCBI lineage: Eukaryota > Metazoa > Chordata > Actinopteri > Pleuronectiformes > Soleidae > Brachirus > Brachirus orientalis. The sequence goes on from JAFBJR010000356.1 coordinate 1,910, forward strand.
ATGGTAAAGTCCTTCCTGTTTGTCTTTGAACCACATGATGCGTTACCATGGCTACACAGGTGCAGCAGCCCAGACATGTGATGACGTGTGACGTGATTTGATTGGTCCGACTGTTTAAACTCCGCCCTCTGTCTGTCCGTTGTAGAGAGCGTGCGGGAGGCCGTGGGTCGGAGGGTGAAGTTGACCCTGAGGCGCAAAGTCCAGCTGGAGGTCAAAGGTGACAAAGTGGAGAACAAAGTTCTGGTGAGTGACACACTGACGTGTAGTCAGAGCTGACGCTGCTGTGAGCGCCCCCTGCTGCTCAGAACCAGCCTGAGACACAGAGGGAAAAATGTAAACTTTAGCTGACGTACATTTTATCAGATGAGTCTTTTATTAAGAGACGAAAATCTTTTTTCTTCCCACACCAAAGTCCATAGAGAAAATCAGTGATTTTACATCACAGCACACAGGAGTTGTTGATCCACTGCTGCCTCCATCACTAAGTTCAAATGTCTTGTTTTGTGAATTCGGCTATTAAAAACCTTCGTTCAGATTTACGTCAGTGACACAAAGTGACCACACGAGGCAGCAGTAGACCAGCAGCTCCTGTGTCCCTGTGAGCTAAAATCACTGATTTTCTCTATGGACTTTGGTGTGGGAGAGTGAGTGGTTTACAAACTTCACTTTCCTGTTGGAAAAGTCTGTCTGACAGTGAGATAAAGACGTGAACATGTTCTTAATATATTGTAGACTTAAACTGACACAGATTTTATGAGCCGAGTCTTTGTTTCATTGGTTAAAATTAGTGAGTGACTGCTAATACTGTCCAATACAGGTACATAGTTACAGGTGGAGGTGGAAACACTGCTCTTCTGTATATGGTTTCTTTGGTTTTAAGCAAAACAAGATGGTGCTCAACATAATCTGGAGGCTTTAAAATGTTAGTTCACAAACCGTCAAGTCATAGCAAAGTCAATCACCTGAAATAACCTGAAATATCCCTTTAAAACTGTGTTACTCAATGAAAAGGTCTTGTGTGAAGGTGGTGTGTTTGTCTGGGTGTTGCAGATGTAATGCAACATGTGTAAACAGATGCTGCCGATGGATCGGAGTTTGGTTTCACCCACAGTAAATACAGGTCCATGAACGCACCACGAGACCTTCAGCTTCCACTGAATTTCCTCACCTTTGACCACATACCACGACTCAGCAGCTCCTGTCAGGACACGACTGAGGCAGCAAACACACCGCCAGAGGCTGTATGCATGCACGCACATGCACACGCACACATGCACACACACATGCACACACACGCACATGCACACACACACACTCGCAGAATTCCCCAGGTGTGGATCAGCAGATTTACAGCTCACACTTAAATTTCATGAAATGAGGTGAAACATGTTTAATTTTAAACAAAAACCCTGAGAGTTAAAGGTCCAGTGCGTAAAATGTAGTTTTAATTTGGTCGATAAAATAATTATACTACGTGAACAAACGCCTGATTGTATGAATAAGTGTTTCTTATTGTTCCTTTTTACCCTAAATTCAGTGTTTGACATTTATATCAGGAGCCTGGAGGCAGCTAGTGTGAACTTTCAGCAAGTACACAAACAAAACAAAACAATAGTGAATCGACTTAAAAACTTATTCTATTTCATAATTTCAGCTGCTTTGGTACATGTTGTAAACAAAAGTCATGTGATCAGAAATGCTGCTCATTTATTGGTCAGACATGTCAGGCTTCCTCATTGGCAGGTTCTCGTGCGCTCTCCTGTGTTCTCCTGCTCGTGATGAGCAGCGCCCCCTGCAGGTGGATCAGTCTGAAAACGTCTGAACCTCAACGTCTCCAGACTTTACGAAGAGAAACAGGTTCTTCTCTCCTGACTAAGGTTTTTCTTAGCGACTCAACAAATGCTTCTGAACCGTGAGAGGAAAATAAAGTGATTGGACGCTGGTTTCTGAGTTCGGTGCTCTCACTCTCTGCCAGGACAGAAGATCAACACGTGGTCACAGATGATATATATCATTATCCGGCTCTGCAGAGTCCGAGGCGTCTGCCAGCTTCTCGGGACCAAACGTCACGAGGAAACATCTGCTTGCGCTCACATTTCCCTCCTGTGACCAAACTCTCTTTAAATCCAGTTTGAAATGAGTTTGAAATAAGTCTGTGTCTTAAGAACATGTTCACGTCTTTATCTCACTGTCAGACAGACTTTTCCAACAGGAAAGTGAAGTTTGTAAACCACTCACTCTCCCACACCAAAGTCCATAGAGAAAACCAGTGATTTTAGCTCACAGGGACACAGGAGCTGCTGGTCTACTGCTGCCTCGTGTGGTCACTTTGTGTCACTGAGGTAAATCTGAACAAAGAATATTAAAAGCCGAAGTGACAAAATAAGACATTTGAACTTAGTGATGGAGGCAGCAGTGGATCAACAACTCCTGTGTGCTGTGATGTAAAATCACTGATTTTCTCTATGGACTTTGGTGTGGGAGAGTGGCAAAAGGATCCTCCAAATAAAATCTGCACTCACTCAAGTATGACTTGGTTTGTGAACTCTCATTTTAAAGCCTCCAGATTGTGTCCAGCACCATCTTGTATTGAAGAAACCATATGCAGAAGAGCAGTGTTTCCACCTCCACCTGTAACTATGTACCTGTAGTGGACAGTATTAGTCGTTACTCACTGAATTTAGCCATCAAAGCAAAGACTCGGCTAATAAAATCTGTGTCACTTTAAGTCTACACTATCTTCAGAACATGTTAACGTCTTTATCTCACTGTCAGACAGACTTTTCCAACAGGAAAGTGAGGTTTGTAAACCACTCACTCTCCCACACCAAAGTCCATAGAGAAAATCAGTGATTTTACATCACAGCACACAGGAGTTGTTGATCCACTGCTGCCTCCATCACTAAGTTCAAATGTCTTATTTTGTCACTGAGCTCCTGTGTCACCACGAGCTAAAATCACTGATTTTCTCTATGGACTTTGGTGTGGGAGAGTGAGTGGTTTACAAACTTCACTTTCCTGTCAGAACATTTTGCAAATTTAAGATTTAAGATGTTTTGTTTTCTCTTGTGTTTTTTTGTGTTCCAGGTTCTTTTTTAGGCAAGAAAAAGAAAAACAGTATAATTTCCCAGAAATAAGGCTCATTTTTTGACTTTCTTGTGTGTTTTTTGACATTATTCTCTTCCTTCCTTGCTTCCTTGCTTCCTGATGTGTGTCTCTGTTTCAGGCTCTGGCTTCACATCGAGCTTACCTGCTGACAGCCCGAGTCCCATCCAAGGTTTGTAGATCCATGTTCCTCACTTCTCTTTCCTTTCTACATCTGAGAGTGAACCATCTTCAGCTCTGCTCTTGCAGAAGGAAACCTTCTTTTTCCCTTCCGTCCTTTCTCTCTTTGGTCCTGCTTCGTCGTCCGCCTCCACAGACATGCCGCGGCTCGTTCCTCAGCTGCTCTTCTCTTTATTAAAAATAAAACATTCTTGGTAAACACAGGCCACAACGAGTCGTAACATGTTCCTCACACTGAAACTCTCACAGAACTGGCTTCACCTCTGGAACAGACTCAAACAGCTTCTCCAAACATTTCCTGCAGCCACATTTGCAAATTGGAGTGATTAAAGCTTTAATTTAGCTGTAATATGTTTTTTAGGACACATTTTGATTTTTCTTTATTTTTCTTTATATAAAACTTGCTTTGCCTACATTATTGTTCTTTTTAGTTAAAAAAAAAGAAGAAATTAGGCTTATTTTACTTTCTTGAAAATCAATTTTTAATTAAAATCAATATAGCATACAATATAAACGTATACAGAATGCAACATCACAATCAGCAAATTTTCCTCAAACTCAATACAATGTAATCCAAGTCCATTAAAGACACTTTGAAAGTGTCCACTGGGACAAAATCCTTCAGTTTCATATAATTTTGACGGTTGTCCCAGTCAGATGGAGCCACGGATTTAAATTAGTTTGGACGCATGTAGACCTGAAGATAAGATGGACTTTATAATACGTCAGTGTTTGGATCTACGTGTGGACAAGTGAGACCGTCTGGGTCCATATGCATTTTAGAAAATGTTCTGTTAAAGAAACATTTGTTGTTTCTGTCTGTGCGTTTGCATAGTTTATGAAGCTAAAAGGCAAATTTGTCTCGTTAAGCGGCTCCGTGTGTCTTGGACGTCGCGAACCCACGGCGGTTTATCGTTCTCATCTCCCCGTCTCCGTCCAGATGAGGACAGGTTCCTCCGTGGGTTGGGGTTGTTCGGTGGTTTTTACCCACAGTGCCGCTGTGAGAGCGCAGCCTGTGGGAAAGAAAGCAGAGAGAGACATGGAAAAGTTCAACCTGGAGGACAAACCAGAGGAAAAACAGTTTACCACTTTGTTTTAAAGAGTTGGAACAAAGTTCTTTGAAACTTCAGGACTGAACGTGACTGACCTCAGTTTTAAACCAGTCCAGACAAACAGAGTCAAAAGAGTTTAATTATATTATATTATTGTACTAGAGAAGTAAACACACACGAGTTATTTATCTAGCTTGTTATCGTTTTTGCTAGTTAGCTTGGTAGCTATCTTGGTAGCTATTTAGCTTCCTATCTATTCATCTGTCTTGCTAATTGCCCTGGCATGTTTCTAAATAGTTAGCCAACTAGTTATTTTTCTTGCTTATATCTTGGTTATATCTTTCTCATACCTAGTTATCCATCTTGCTAGCTAGTTATCTATCATGCAGGTTTGGCGGTATCTATCTATCTAGCTATTTACAACTACATCTTGCTAGGTGTTTATCTAGCTACCTAGTTAGCCAGCTAGTTATCTTGGTGTTTCTTTCTTTCTCTCTGACCTAGCTGTCTATCATAGTATCTTAGTTATCTAGCTAGTTATCTATCGTGCAGGTTTGGCGGTATCTATCTGTCTAGCTATTTACAACTAACTAGTTAGCCAGCTAGTTATCTTGGTGTTTCTTTCTTTCTCTCTGACTAGCTACCTAGCTGTCTATCATAGTATCTTAGTTATCTAGCTAGTTATCTATCGTGCTATTTATTGTCATATCTGTCTAGCTGTCTTTCTTGTTAGCTATTTATCTTAGCTTATCTTACTCTTTATTGTGGGATCTCTCTATTGAGCTAGCTAGTTAGCCAGCTAGTTATCTTGCTTACAAATTATCTTTCTTTCTAACTACTGAGCTACCAGGTTGTCTGTCTTCCTGGCTATCATGGTATCTAGCTAGCTAATTATCTATCTTGTTAGTTATCATGGCATCTCTCTATCTAAATTATTAGTTAGCTAGCAAGTTGTCTTTCTTGCTAAATTAGCACTGAGTGATTTGTTTTTTTCAAAAGTGTGATATAAATAAAATGCATGTATTATTATTTATTGTAGCATCTATCCAGCTATCAGTCTTGCTAGCTATTTATCTAGCTACCTAGTTGGCTATATAGTTATCTTTCTTACTAGTTATCTTGCTGTCAAATTACCGCGCTAATCTAACTAGTTACTTATATTACTATCTATCTAGCAAGTTATTTATTTTTGCAGGTTATCTTGGTATGTAGTAGAACTTATGCTTTGTTTATCTAGCTGTCTAACCATTATGCTAACTGTTGCCTAGTGACGTAGCTCCTTTCACCAGAAAGATAATAATAATAATTTAATGTTTGATATTTTCCAAGATTTTTTGGGTAATTTCTTTCGAAATGACCTCGTAGTTGAACTTCATTGCCCGTCTTATGCCCCACCCCCTCAGTGCTAACTCAAAGCTGATTGGTTTGAAGTATCCCTTCTAAAAACATGCGTTTTCTCTCATTTTGTACCAAATTAGTTTGTCGTCTCTGCAACGATTGAGTTTGGTTTCATTCCAGTTTTAGGTTTTTTGTTTTTTTGTAAAAGTTATTTAGAGCCCGAGTCTTTCTCACAGTATATTTGGAAAGCGGCGGTTACACTGAGAACCTCTAAAATCAGCTGACCTTTGACCTGTTGTTGCTGAGTGGGCCGCTGGTTTTTCTGTGTGTGTGTGTGTGTGTGTGTGTGAGAGGGACTTAAACAGAGGGAGGTTTGTTCCTCAGTGTGAACTGTAGAGACAATGGAGGAATTTAACAGCTGGCAGAGGACGAGTGTGTGTGTGTGTGAGACCAAAAATTGAATAAACACCTACAGAGTGAGGACATTTTGACAAAGTGGGGACATTTGGACAAAGTGAGGACATTTTGTCAAAGTGAGGACATTTGGACAAAGTGAGGACATTTTGTCAAAGTGAGGACATTTGGACAGAGTGAGGACATTTGGACAGAGTGAGGACATGTGGACAAAGTGAGGACATTTGGACAGAGTGAGGACATTTTGTCTGGTCCTCACTTCTTTAAAGGGCTTTTTCAGGGTTAAGACCTGGTTTTAGGGTTAGGGTTAGGCATCTAGTTGTGATGGTTAAGGTTAGAGTTAGGGGCCAGAGAATGTATCATGTCTATGAGGGTCCTCACTATGGTAGAAGCACAAACGTGTGTGTGTTTCTATGCCCCCTCTCTTCCTCTCTTTCTATTTCACTTGCACTGTACTTTTTTCTTCTTTATTTTTTCTGTTTCCTGTTCTACCCCCCCCCCCCCCACTCTCCTGTTTCTCCCACTTTATACTGTAGTCTCTCTCTCTCTCTCTCTCTCTTTCTTTCCCCTTTTCCCCTCCCCCTTTTCTTTCTCCCTTCTTTTTTCTTTTCTTTCTCTTGCAGGCTGAGGTTAGGGTTAGGTTAAGGTTAGAGGTCAGGGTTAGGGTTAGGGTTAGGACACTAGTAATTACGGTTAAGGTTAGAGTAAGTCTGCAGGAAATGAATGTAATGTCCTCTGAAGTCATGGAAACCAGACTGTGTGTGTGTGTCTCTGTTCCAGACATTTGCTCTGCAGACTCTTGTTTTTTTCAGTCTTATTCCGTGGTTTTCCTCAGGTCTTTGTAGTCATGAATCCCAGCTCCAGATTAATCACACACAGTGTATTACAGTGATTCTGCGTCTAATAAAGCCGCAACTAACAAATATTTTTATTGACGATCTGTCACTTATTTTCTGAGTGGAATAATTTAAAGAAAACACATATATTTATTATTTAAGTCAATAATTGATCAGTCGTTGTGTCAAACGTACCGAGTAATGAAGAAAGACTACAACTCCCATCATTCCATGCTGCTTTGATATTGTTTTTATTGAGATGCTTCCTAGTGGCAGAATTTAGAAAATGAAAATATTGGATTAACGTCACCATTGTTTCATTATCATAATCTGTTTGTCTTCATTGTCTCAGGTTGAACATTCCTTCAGTTACCTGGATATCCAGGGAATCAGCAGCAACAAGCCCACTCAGGTAAACACACACACCTAATCCTAATCCTAATCCTAATCCCAACCTAAACCCAGTTCTTACCCTGACCCTAAAACCAGGTCTTAACCCTGGTAAAATTGTGAGGACCTTGTCAGAAACGAAGTTAGCGTTAAAAGTAGCGTTTTTACTATTGACGCGAGTGGCAGCCATCTTGGAATCCTACTGTATGGTACGTTTGTCAGTGCCAACTTCCTGTTGAAGCTGTTTTGCAGATTTTTAATAAGATAGTGTTACTTAAATACATAATTTTTTTTATTTCAGTACTTAGTCTAAAAAAGTAAATGACATGTTTTTGTTTTTCATTTTAGTTGTGTAACAATCACATTTGACATATCACCACTACTTTTCAACCTGGCTTTCAAAATAAGAGCCACCTACTTCCTGTGTGAGCCCTTTACCTTAATAAGTCGCAATAATAATAGCTTACAGTGCTTATTGTTTTATTACAGACAAGTTTTTCTTATAAAGTACAAATTTTATAGTAATAATAAGCATTAGCGGTGACAGGAAGCAGTCATACTTGGTGACGCTGAGGTTGCTTCGAATTCAACTCGGAACTCCGACTTCCGACTATAACTGGAATGTAAATTTGATCTGTTTTTAACAGTTTTAATCTGTTTTTAATTGTTTTATAATCTGTTTTTTTTTTACTTCTAGTTATTGTTTTAACACTTTGTATCAGTTTTTATCTGTTAACTGTTTTTATTTGTTTTCAGTTGTTTTTTTTTAACTGTTTTTAACAGTTTTCTTTACGTTTTTATCTATGTTTAACTATTTTAACCTCTTTGTCTGTGTATAACTGTTTTAATCTCTTCTCAACAGGCTGTTTTTATCTGTTTTTAACTTCTATTTATTGTTTTTAACAGTTTTTTAAAATCTGTTTTTAACTTTTATCTATTGTCTTGAACAGTTTTTAACTTTTATCTATTGTTTTTTTGCAGTTTTTAACTTTTATCTATTGTTTTTAACAGTTTATATCAGCTTTATTGTTCCGCAACTGTCATAAAATATTAGCCGTGACAGGAAGTAGCCATATTTGACACTGAGGTTGCTCCGAATTCGACTTGGACTTGCGACTCCTTTTTTTAAACTGGAATGTACCATAAAGTGTACTAAAATAGCTAGCTAATATCATGTAATTGTGACTAACGTTATGAGCAGTGTCGCTAATCTTTGTGTGTGTAGCTGGTGTTGGAGCACGAGCGCGGTCCATGGAGCCTCCGGCTGAGCTCGGTGGAGGAAGTGGACGAGGTCATCGCTCACATCGGCAGCTGTCTGCACCGGATCTGCCCGACAGGCTCACCTGTGTAGGTACCACACGGTTACCACGGTTACGACCGCGCTCCGAGACGTCGGCGCGGGACGACATATGATATGACGTCAGTCACAATAAGTCGATTGTGGCGAATTTCCATTATCTCGTAAATGTCTAACTCACTAAAATGTTGTCCTAGTGATTTATTTCAAAGTGCCACAAGGGGGAGCTGCAACTTTTATATCAGTCCAGGACCTCAGGATTATTTAAGATTCCTGTTCACGAAAAAAATGTATCTTTACATGTTTGTGTAGCACAGCAATATCTTGTTAGTAACAAAACAACATTTTGTAATGTTTTTATGTTTTGTTACTTAAAGTATTTTTGTAACATTAGTTTGGAAATGGATTATTGTCAGAAGAATCTTATTCATGTATTATAAAGTTTTTTTAAATTCCAATTAATAATTGCAACTACTTTTGTCGGGATAATAATGACAGGAAATTTTCCTAAAGTCCAGTAGCTGCTGAGATGTAATTTTGACCTTGATACATTTTAAAATATGGGATCTAATTTGTTTGATTTTTCTTAAAAACACCTCTTTTAAACTCACTTTGCTCTCTCTTTGTCTCTCTGTCTGCCTGTCTCTCTGTCTGTCTCTCTTTCTGTCTCTCTCTCTGTAAGGAAGAAAGGTGATGAAGAAGTTGAGTCTGAAGCCTCCAGAGCGGACGACCGCCCTCCAGATGATGTGGGACGACCAGGGCTCGACAGATGTGGGACCCTGCGGTAAATGAACCTCAAAATGTTAAAAAGCAGCTGGGGATGGGCGAGTCTGAGCTCAGTGAAAACATGACTGTCAACAGGGACAAGAAGGAAGACAAAGGTTTTTAGCAACTTAACAAAAGTACATCAGTTTAAGTCTACACTATCTTCAGAACATGTTCACATCTTTATCTCACTGTTAGACAGACTTTTATAACAGGAAAGTGAAGTTTGTAAACCACTCACTCTCCCACACCAAAGTCCATAGAGAAAATCAGTGATTTTAGCTCACAGGGACACAGGAGCTACTACTGCTGCCTCGTGTGGTCACTTTGTGTCACTGATGTAAATCTGAACAAAGGATTTAAAAAGCCGAACTCAAGAAATAACATATTCGAACTGACTGATGGAGGCAGCAGTGGATCAACAACTCCTGTGTGCTGTGATGTAAAATCACAGTTTTTCTCTATGGACTTTGGTGTGGGTGTTATAAATAAGATTTTAGTCATTAAATGGAAGATTTATTCAATAAAATTTACACCATTTTAAGTCTACAAACACAATTACGTCTTTATCTCACTGTTAGTCAGACTTTTCCAACAGGAAACTGAAGTTTGTAAACCACTCACTCTCCCACACCAAAGTCCATAGAGAAAATCAGTGATTTTACATCACAGGGACACAGGAGTTGTTGATCCACTGCTGCCTCCATCACTAAGTTCAGATGTCTTATTTTGTCAATTCGGCATTCAAAATCCTTAATTTGGATTTAAGTCAGTGACACAAAGTGACCACACGAGGCAGCAGTAGTCCAGCAGCTCCTGTGTCACCACGAGCTAAAATCACTGATTTTCTCTATGGACTTTGGTGTGGGAGAGTGAGACTGTTATTATATTAGTCTGTCTCTCAGCACAGAGCACAGCTGTATGTTTGAAACTGAACTATCCCGTGTTACATGTTTGGACTGGTCGTTGTTTTCAGGAGGCTTCTCTCATCAGTACTGGTGTGTGTGTGATCACCTGGGTCTGCCGTACAGAGAGGAGGTCCAGTGGGTCAGTGCTACTTCCTGTTTTCCTATTTCTCCACTTCTTAAGCTTCTTGTCTCCCGCCTGGTTGTCTTCCTCCTCCTCCTCCTCCTGCTCCTCATCTTCGTCCTCTGCGTCTGTCTTTAATAACGCTGACGTCTCATCTGTTCGTCCTCTGCAGAGACTCTCGTCTGTCTCCTGTTTCTCCGTCTTCCCTTCACTCTCTCACTCTGTGCTGCACTTGAACACACTGTCATTAAAGCTGTCTCTCCGTCTCCACCCCGTCTCCACCCCGTCTCCACCCCGTCTCCACCCCGTCCTCTGTCCCACCTGTCGTCTTCATGTCCCAGGATGTGGACACCATCTATCTGACTCAGGACACCAGAGAGCTCAACCTGCAGGACTTCATTCACCTGGAGAACAGGTACGAACAGGAGTCACATGGTTTTCACTGACAGATTTAACAAAACTATTGTTTTGATATACAACAGCTGACACATGGTTTCTGTTTTTATCTGTTTTTAATTGCTTTTTTTTTTTTTTTACTGTTTTTATTTATTTTTAAATAGTTTTTTAACAGTTTTATAATCTGTTTATTTATTTATTGTTTCTACTTAAACTTTTATTTATTGTTTCTAACAGTTTGGGTCAGTTTTTATATGTTTTTATTAGGTTTTTAACTTGTTTCTTTACCGTTTACATCTGTTTTTAAAATGTTTTAACCACTTTTATCTCTTTTCAACCATTTTCAACTGTTATTATCTGTTTTTAACCATTTTTATCTCTTTTTAACAGTTTTCTTTACTGTTTTTATCTGTTTTTAAATAGTTTTATCAGTTTTTATCTGTGTTTAACAGTTTTTTTGTGTTTGTAACATTTTTATAATCTGTTTATTTATTGTTTCTACTTAAACTTTTATTTATGGTTTCAAACAGTTTGGGTCAGTTTTTATCAGGTTTTTAACCCTTTCTTTTACAGTTTTTATCTCTTTTCACCAGATTTTGTCATTGTTTTGATCTGTTTTTTTAAGTATTATAATTGGTATTATCTGTTTTTGACTCTTTTCTTTACTGTCTCAACAGTTTCTATCTGTTGTTAAAATGTTTAACCCCTTTTATCTCTATCTCAACAGTTTTCTTTACTGTTTTTATCTGTTTTTATCTGTCAGGGATTTGGTGGCCATCATCGCAGCTCTGGAGTTAAACCAGTGGTTCACCAAACTGTCCACCAAAGACTACAAACTGGTAACTAACAAACACAGACTGTAAACAAAACACTCATGGTACTGTATATACAGCATGGAGACGATCAATATCTCTGTATATAAAGAAAATCAGCGTTTGAATGAAAACCATCAATGACTATATTCAGAAAATTGATAAATAACTGTATTTACAAAAATGAGCAGTGACTATATATAAACTGGTAAATAGCTGTATATACACAATTATGAATTACTTTATAAAAATCGTAGATAACTGAATATGAATTGATAAACAATGTATATATATAAAAACCATCATGACTATATTTATTTATCTTGAACTATATGTATATACACAGTAAATTAATCAATCAACTACTTTGTATAAAATGATCAGTAACTATATACAGTATGTACATAATGAATATAAGGCCAGATTAATGACTATATACACTTAAAATTAATGACAAGGAGTCGGCCATGTTGTGGTATCAAGGCCCCGCCCCCACATATCCATCAGACCAATCAGGAATATTAATATGATGTTTATCTTAATTAATGTTATGTTCACGCCCCCCTTCATGTTAATAATAACATGAAGGGGGCGTGGCTTATAACCTATAGTGCAGACAACTACCTTTTTAATTTTTTTTTTTTAAAGCGGACATGTCGGCCATCTTAATTTACAGTCTGTGTGTGTGTGTGTGTGTGTCTCAGTCCACAGATGTGTGTGAGCAGATCCTCAGGGTTCTGGCTCGGTCCAGTCGACTGGAGGAGCTGGTTCTGGACAACGCTGGACTCAGAAGGTCAGACAGGACACAGACTATTTCTTTGTGTTGGTTTCACTTTGTTTGTTTGTTTGTTTGTTGAGACACTGTTGACGCTGACCTTTGGACCTTTGGACCTCTGTGTTTGTCAGTGACTTTGCTCAGAAACTGGCCGTCGCTCTGTCACAAAACCCCGCCTCCACGCTGCACACGCTCAACCTGAGCAACAACTCACTGGAGGACAAAGGTGAGCGCGCACACACAAACACACACGTTTGTGCTTCTATCATAGTGAGGACCCTCATAGACATAATACATTCTCTAGCCCCTTACCCTAACCTTAACCATCACAACTAGATGCCTAACCCTAACCTAAAGCCAATTCTAACCCTAATCCTAAAACTAGGTCTTACCCTGAAAATCAGAATGTCCTCACTTTGTCAGAATGTCCTCACTTTGACAACATGTCCTCACTTTGACAACATGTCCTCACTTTGACAGAATGTCCTCACTTTGACAGAATGTCCTCACTTTGACAAAATGTCCTCACTTTGTCAGAATGTCCTCACTTTGTCAGAATGTCCTCATTTTGACAACATGTCCTCACTTTGACAACATGTCCTCACTTTGACAAAATGTCCTCACTTTGACAAAATGTCCTCACTTTGTCAAAATGTCCTCACTTTGACAAAATGTCCTCACTTTGACAGAATGTCCTCACTTTGACAACATGTCCTCACTTTGTCAGAATGTCCTCACTTTGACAAAATGTCCTCACTTTGACAACATGTCCTCACTTGGTAGGTGTTTATACGATTTTTGGTCCTCACTCTGCAGCAAGAACACACACACACACACACACACACACACACACACACACACACACACACACACACACACACACACACAAAACCCACTTTACATTAAACATTATCATCATCACTAACCACGTCCTGTTAAACATTCTGTAGATAAATAATATCCAGGGGTTTAAATAGTGTTTAATGAGACTTGTGCGCCCTCTGCTGGTCATAGTGAAGAGACCCTCAGCTTTGTGAAGCCTTTATGTTTCTGGTGATACAGTCATCAGTGAACTTCAGATGTCACAGTCCACGTAAACTCCGCCTCCCACATGTTCATCATGTCATATTCATGACATCGGACACTTTTTTGTTGACTTTTTGTTGATGTTTTCTTAACTTGTTAAAGTTAACTTTTAAGAATTACAGACTCTATTTAACAGCAGACTTTTGATTTCCTCTGTCGTTAAATGCCTCAGGTTAATGCTAGCCCTCCATTTTGCCGAGCATTAGCGTTCTCACGACCTAACAGCAAGCACGACATGTTCAACAATTCTCGCGTTGTGGTGTATTAAAAAACATCATAGCAAAAGGTTCACTGGTCGCTTTCTAGTTAGGTCTGCTAACTAGCAAAAATAATCTCATCTGTTCGATAAACACAATTATTTATTTCTCATGTAAATTTGTTCACATTATAGCCATGTTCGCTAACTAGCAAGCTAAAACTGTCAATTTGAAGAGCACATGACATAAAAAAGTCATGTAGTTAATGTTAGTTTTATAGATCTACCACGTCTTTGTTAATTTAGATGTAAAAAACACCACAGCTACATGTGATTAAGGCTCAAATTATAGCTAGGTTTGCTAGCAAGCTAATCTAGTGCATTTGATTAACTCATTTCATACATAAAAACATTTTATTTCCAATTGTAGCTTTAAAGCTAGGTCTGATAATTAATGTAGTCTGTTTGATAAACTCATAATTTAGGTATTTTGTGGGTTAAAACATTAAGTTTCTTTAATTTAGACATAAAACACACCACAGCTACATGTGATCAAGGATCAGATTATAGGTTTGCTAGCAAGCTAAACTAGTCCATTAGATAAACTCATGGCTGTTATTTTATGAAAACATCATAATAATGGGAGCAATTGGAGCTTTACTGCTAGGTCCAATAACTAGGAAGCTAGTACAGTCAATTTGAAGAGCACATGATGTGAAAACATCATAGCACCATGTAGTTAACATTACTTTCATTTCTTTGTTAATTCAGATGTAAAACAGCCCCATAGCTACATGTGATTAAGGCTCACATTTTTGCTAGGTTTGCTAGCAAGCTAATCTAGTCCATTTGATAAACACTTATTTCATACATTAAAACATTTTATTTCCAATCGTAGCTTTGTAGCTTTGTAGCTAGGTCTGATAATGAATGTAGTCTGTTCGATAAACACATAATTTTTAGTATTTTGTAGGTTAAAACTTACACCAACATATGATTAACGTTCATGTTACAGCTACTGTAGGTTCGCTAACGTGTGAGCTAATCCAGTCCTTTTGATAAACACATGACTTATTTCGTACATAAAAACAGCGTAGCAACGCGCCCACAAACAGAGCAGCCATTTTTAACCACTTGATGACTTTGAATTACAACTTGAGGGGGCGCTACACTTGAAATGTCCTGATTGAAAGTGGGAATTTGTGACTTTTGAGTACAAAAGGAATGTGCTGTGAGCCCCAGGTGTGAACAGAGCCTCTGATTGGTTGTTTCTTTGTGCAGGCGCGGCTGCCATTAGCGCTCAACTCGCTAAGCTGCCGATGGGTCTGAAGCACCTGAACCTGAGCAGGACGTCCATGTCTCCTAAAGGTGAAGACGCGGGACAGAACGACAGGTCGTCATGAATATGAATGTGTGAATGAATATGTTGTTGAGTTGTTGTTGTTGTTGCTGTTGCAGGTGTGAACATCCTGTGTCAGTCTCTCTGTGCTAACCCGGTCGTCGCCTCCACCCTCACTCACCTGGATCTGTCGGGAAACTCGCTGCGAGGCGACGACCTCCAGGTGCTCGACCGCTCTGTCTCACATCCGGCTTCAACTCAGCTCTGCTGTTGGTTTGCAACTGTTTGGTTTCATTTATTTTGTTTACGCAGAACCTGCACAACTTCCTGAGTCACTCCAACAGTCTGGAGACGCTGGACCTGTCCAACAGTGACTGTTCACTGGAGCCGGTAAACAAACAAACAAACAAACAAACAAACTAACAAACAAAAACATGTTTTAAAAGTATTTCAACTTCATTTATATTGCACTTTTCGTACAAGATAATACAACTCAAAGTGTTTCACAGGATTAAAACATAATCATTGAAAACAACCCACATTTGGATTTGATTATAGATTTAAAACAGTAATGAGGAAGAGAAGGAGGTAAGGAAAGGAAGTGAGGAAACACTGTCATGGAACTCACAAACAACCACGAAGGAAAAACACTGCACACTAAAATACGAATATACTAAAAATCAAAGGTAAGAAAAAATCAAAAAAAAAATGTAAATAGTAACTCACTACATAAAAGTAAATAAATAAATAAAAGGTGGCATATAAGCAACGAAGGTTAAGATATGCTTGAACATGATAAATTAAAAGGTGCAGTAAAGCTTATTATACATTAAATTAGGTAAAAGGAGACTAAAGGGCAGAAAAAAAAATGATTTGTGTCTGATCCTGAAATGAACAAAAGATATGAAATATAGATATGAAAATGTAATAAAAAGACTTCCAATAAATGATAAAGGTCAGGTTTAAACAGGTAGGCCTTATGTTTGCTTTTAAAAATATTCACATTCTATGTTACTGTCGTTACTTGGAGAATGATTAATTAAAAGGCTGCTAGCCGAAGACCTTTATTAGCATATTTTTATACTTTACTGTAACAGTTTTAATGTGTTCTGGTGTCGCAGTCTGTCTTCTCTAACATTTTATATTTTATTTCACTCACACGTATAGTTTGTTATTATCTCATATTTTTCTATTTCTTATATTTAAAAGTTGTTCAGCGTCTAAAACTGTTCTGCTGTAACACAGTCATTTTCCTGGGGTTTTTTGGGATCAGTAAAGTGCACCTACCTACCTACAGAATCTAACCTACCTAACTTACCTACCTACAGAATCTAACCTATCTAACTTACCTACCTACAGAATCTAACCTACCTAACTTACCTACCTACAGAATCTAACCTACCTAACTTACCTACCTACAGAATCTAACCTACCTCCCTTGCCTACCTACCTACCTAACTTCCTGCCTTACCTATTTAACCAACCTAACCTGCCTACCTAATTGTCTACCTAGCTACCTATCCTACCTTGTCTACCAAAACTGCCTACCGTCTAACTTACCGACCTACAGTACCTACCCATCTAACCGACTTAGCTACAGTACATATCTAACATATCTAACCTGCATACCTATCCTACCCGAGGATTCCTGAGAATTCATACTTTTAACACAAATCTGATAAATAATTGAGTCTAAGTCCATTAAGAGATTTAAAAATTTTAACATCAATTAAAAATTACAATACTGTAACTCTGGCATTTGTGATCCATCCATCATTATAAAGGTTTATGTTGCTCTCTGTGTTTGTTTGTTGTTGTTTATTTGTTTGTTTGTTTGTTTGTTTGTGTGTGTGTGTTTTCTCCAGGTGTGTGCGTCTCTGCTTCGTGGGTCTTTGAAGCATCTGTCCGTCCTCAACATGTCAAAGTCTGTCTTCTCTCACAGGTGAGACCCTTCTACGCACCGTATTACTGTTGTATAACATTTGTACAATATCGCTAAATTATTATTATTATTATTATTATTATTATTATTATTATTGCCAAAACAACATGTAGAACGTTGTTATGGACTGGTAATGCTAACAGTGGCTAACAGCGCTTAGCCTGAGATACTTCAACGTCCCATTTGTTCCGACTTCTCGGGAACATGATCACCTCGAGGTAACGTGAATCCCCGTCACCCGAACTTGTCTTGCTCTGTTTCTACGTTGTCTTTTTTTGCTGTTTTCATGTTTGCACTTTGTTTGAGGACGACACACAGTGGCTGAAACGTAAACTACAATAAGCAGTTTTTAATGCACTAATTCGTACGGTTGATGGCACTCTGTCGACTGTGTTGCCATGAACGCGTCTCTGCTCACACAGGAAGTGCAAGGAAATCCCTTCGTCCTTTAAGCAGTTCTTCAGCTGTGCTCAGGCGCTGAGCTCCGTCAGCCTGTCGGGGACCAAACTTCCTCTGGAGGCTCTCAAGTAAGAAAAACCTCAGCAGAGAAACATCGTGAACTGACGAAAAGAGTCCGGGACTCGAGTTTTACCTCAGATTTGTTGTTTTCGCTCAAACATGTTGGTTTTTTTTGTTTAGACAAATATGACTAAAAGGTTTTCCACTGAACTCTCTAGAAAGAAAAACTCGTGAAAATTTGGTGCACATGTAGATTAAAATCCAGATCCTGAAGTTTTAATCTGTCTCTTTGTTGATGATACCCTGAGTTCAGGTTCATCCATTCATGTGAAGGCGATATCTCGAGAACGTCTTGAGATAATTGCTTCTAATTTGGTACAAACAGTCCCAGGACTAAAAGATAAGCTGACTGGAATTTGGTGGTCATAGGTCAAAGTTCAAGGTCGATGTGACCTCACAAAACAATCAGGCCTTCAGAGAATCCTCTCAAAAGTTCTCTTAGACCCAGATTTAGTGTTTACGTTTGTCAAAAGTCACAAATAAGATTGAAATTGTGCTAAAAATAAACACTTGGTGGTGATTCTGCTTTTCAGTTCCACAAGAATCTTTACGTAGATAAAATGTCTGTATGTGTTTTCTTTATTTTGCAGGTCCTTGTTGTTGGGCCTCGGCTGTAATCCAAACCTCAGCGAAGTGTCTCTGGATCTCAGCTCCTGTGAGGTAAAACCCAAACACACGTAAACACACAGATCGGAACTTAATGCCCGATCAATAAATCAGTTTATCTGGAGTAATGGTGTGTTTGTTTTGAAGCTGCGTTCAGCTGGTTCTCAGATCCTGGAAGGCTGCATCGCCGAGATTCCCAACATTTCCAGTTTGGACATTTCTGACAACGGTAAGAAGGACACTTTTTATCCTTAATCTGCAACATTATGATGGTGCAGTTCTGAATTAAACCATGTCTTTTTTCCCCTGTCTCTGTCGTCTGTCAGGTCTGGACATGGATCTGACCACTCTGCTGGTCTGGCTGTCCAAGAACCGCTCCATCAGACACCTGTCACTGGGCAAAAACTTCAACAACATCAAGTCCAAGTGGGTGAAAGGTCCTTTTCACAAAGTCTGTGTTTGGGTTTTTTTGTTCCACGTTTTTTTTTACAGTCGTTGTCCTCGTGTCCCTCCAGAAACGTGGCCTCAGTCCTGGACAACTTGGTCCACATGATTCAAGAGGAGGAATCAGTGAGTGAAAACTGAAAGTTATGTGTTCATTGAAGTTAAACTTTATTTCCTCTTGATCCAGCCAATCATTATTCTTGAATTTGGTGGTTGACCAATGCAATATCTTAGTAATGCATCCAGGTAGTCCTGTAAGATTTGGTACAAATGTTCTCTTGGACAGATTAGACAGATTAGAATTTGGTTGTTCAAGGTCAAAAGTCACATTTATTTAGTATTTTTATGAGTGTGCTTCTTCCAAAATCTAATTACATTTGGCTCAAACTTTGACACAAGGATTTTGTCTTCTTGAACGTTAACCATCTTGTACGAGCCTGAAAATAGACTGAAACTGTTGTTCTCAGCGATTGTCGTTCTTCCTCTGCAGCCGCTGACGTCGCTGTCTTTGGCCGACTCCAAGCTAAAGGCCGACCTCTCCATCGTCCTCAACGCTCTGGGCAGCAACACGACTCTGACCAAAGTGGACATCAGTGGAAACGCCATGGGAGACATGGGGGCCAAGATGCTCGCCAAAGCTCTGCAGATCAACACCAAACTCAGGTGAGAAGCGGGAAACTGGTGGTTGTATCGACTTTCCGTATGTGTTTCCTTCACGTATCTGTGAACGGAGCCGGTTTTATTTCTTAAAAATGTCGGGTTTTTTTTCATAATATTACACATCTGTGTAATATTATGGAGTGGGAGGACAACATGAGGAAGTGATGTCATATAATATTTGAGGATATTTCCAGGATACTCAAGGAAAGTTTTTGTCCTTCCTCTTGTATAAAAGCTACTTAACTACTAACCGGGGACATTAACATTAGAAGTCTTGCACTGTCAATTCCATGAAAATATGGCTGCCACTAGGAAACGTCTGCATTAGTTTAAATCTATGATATTTTTACATCAAATATTCTTCTCTATGGACTTTGGTGTGGGAGAGTGAGTGGTTTTCAAACTTAAGCTTAAAGCAGTGAACACATTCTTAAGATATTGTAGTCTTGAGCTGATGTAGATTTTATTACGTGAATCTTTTAAAGTGGCTAAAGTCTGTTTTTTCCTTCACTCTCCCACACCAAAGTCCATAGAGAAAATCAGCGATTTTAGCTCACAGGGACACAGGAGCTGCTGGTCTACTGCTGCCTCGTGTGGTCACTTTGTGTCACTGATTTAAGTATAAATGAACGATTTTAAATGCTGAATTGACAAAATAAGACATTTGAACTTGGTGATGGAGGCAGCAGTGGATCAACAACTCCTGTGTGCTGTGATGTAAAATTGCACATTTTCTCTGTGGAATTTGACGTGATGTTTTGAAAGCACTTTTTTTAGCCACTTAACAAAAGACTCACATCATAAAATCTAAGTCAGTTTACGTCTACAGTATCTTCAGAACATGTTCACGTCTTTATCTCACTGTTAGACAGATGGAAAGTGAAGTTTGTAAACCGCTCACTCTCCCACACCAAAGCCCATAGAGAAAATCAGTGATTTTACATCACAGGGACACAGGAGCTGCTGGTCTACTGCTGCCTCCATCACCAAGTTCAAATGTCTTATTTTGTCAATTCAGCATTTAAAATCGTTCATTTATACTTAAATCAGTGACACAAAGTGACCACACGAGGCAGCAGTAGACCAGCAGCTCCTGTGTCCCTGTGATGTAAAATCACTGATTTTCTCTATGGACTTTGGTGTGGGAGAGTGAGTGGTTTACACACTTGAGTTTCCTGTTGGAAAAGTCTGTCTAACAGTGAGATAGAGACGTGAACATGTTCTTCATCAGAAAACTGTCTCACAGCTGATGTACGTCCTCTTCTGTGTCTCTGTAGGACGATAGTGTGGGACAGAAACAACATCAGTCCTCAGGGTCTTCAGGACATGGCTGCTGCTCTTGAGAAGTGAGTGAAAAAAAAACATTTTATGTTTCAAACCTAGATATTTTGTTTTTTAAGTTATTAAAAAAATTAAATTGTCTCCTCATCAGAAACTACACCATTCGCTTCATGCCTATTCCCATCATGGACGCCGCTCAGGCGCTGAAGGCAAACCCCGAGAAGACGGAGGACGCTTTATTAAAGGTGACTCTGCTCACACACACACATCCACGTCCTGGGGTTACGGTTGAGGTCTTCTTTGTGTTGACATGCGTGGACTGCGTTGCAGATGGAACAGTATCTGCTGAGGAACCACGAGACGCGGAAGTACCTGCAGGAGCAGGCCTACAGGCTGCAGCAGGGAATCGTCACCACCACCACGCAGCAGATGATGGACATGATGTGCGTGAAGGTGCAGGATCACCTGAACTCTCTGAGGTTCACCGAGACCAGCACAGTCCAGGAAGACATGAAGGCGGCCGAGAACCTCATGAAGGACGCCAGGAACTCTAAGACGGTGAGAAGACGCGAGCCTCGGGAGACATTCAGAGACAACTGCTTCAAAGTCTGATCTGAGCTCCTAAGTTTCTCTCTCTCTCTCTCTCTCTCCCTCTTTCTCTTTACCTCACTCATCCCTCTAGCTCCTCCCTAACCTGTACCACCTGAGGAGCGGGGGGTCCAGGGGGACATGTGTCGGAGCGATCCAGGACAAACTGGAGTCCATGGCGGGAGAAGTGGCGAGGGTGATGGACGAACAGCTGCAGGTACTGTGTCGAGGAATGCGACCCTCGCCTGCAGTGTGACCTCGTACTGACTCCTCCCCCTCCCCCACAGACGATGCTGGTGTCCATGGTGGACGCCGCAGAGGGTCTGTGTCCTCACGTGATGAAGAGGAGCAGCCTTCGTCAGGAGCTGATGAAAGCCGGGGCGGGGAGGATGACCATTCCTCGCAGCTTCGTCACCACCACGCTGCTGGAGCAGTCCGGCGTCGACATCATCAATAAGATCAGGTGTGTGCATGTGTTGTCACATATATGTAACTGCCGCCTATTCTGGGACGTCACCTATGATGGAAGCAGGTAAAGCAGGTTATTCCTGTCTTTGGTCTGGACATACATGTACTCAAGTGATGAACATATATACATATATATATATATGTATATATATATTCTGTATATGTACGTATACATGCATGTTTGTGTGCATATGTATATGCATATAGTGTATATGTGTGTACATATGACACTCTACGATGTTTTACTGTTTTGTCTACCTTTTAGTATTTTTCAATAGTTTATTTTATTTATCTCTAATGTCCAGCACTTTGCTTCAGCTGTTGTTTTTAAAGTGCTTTATCAATAAAGTTGGACTGGATTGGATTGGATTGCTTAGATGTACCTGGACATACCCTGACCTGGTTAACCTGGATGTACATGAGTAAACTGACATACTTGGACATACCTTGATTAGGTTTAACTGGATGAACCTTGATTTACCCAAATTACCTGGACTGACCCTAATGTACCTCGGGACATACCCAGATGTACTTGGACATGCCCCAAAGTAACCTAGCATACTTATAGTGGATGTACCTGGACTTAAACCTGACCTTTTTAACTTGGGTGTACCCTGATGTACCTGAGCACCTGGACATACACTGACTGACCTGGATGTACCTGGATTCACCCCAACAGTCCTGGACATGCTTAGATATACCTGGACATACCCTGACCCGGATCAAGAACTATTTGGAGATTACCTATAAATACCCGTAAATCGTATTGATGTTTTACACGCAGACTTGACCTGGTTCAGGTCTGGGTCCTCTTGTTTGTTTATTGGTGTTGTCTCTTTGTCCACAGTGAAGTGAAGCTCAACATGGCGTCTTGTCTGTCAGATCGCATCGTAGATGAGATCCTGGAGTCTCTGTCCAGGTCTCAGCACACTCTGGTCAGTGTGTCCTCTCTTTGATTTGTCCACCCGTCTTTATTTTTGCCTGTCCTTCTGTCCACTCATCTGTCTTCCCTCTGTCTTCCAGGCTGACCACCTGATCAGGAAGAATCAGCCTCTAGTGCATCGCGAGCGTCCGACGGAGATGGAGGTCCTGGATGAGATGGTCCTGCAGCCGGAGAACCACGACCAGGAGCGGAAACATGGGCTGGAGGACATGGACACCTGCATGGTAGGACAGGAGGACAGGAATATGAGCCGTACAGTGTGGTACCTTAAAATACTGAAAACATTTCATTTGTCAAACTTGCGTTTGCTCTTTAGATGACTCCTAAATCCAAGAGGAAGAGTATTTTGGTGAGGATGCTCCGCCCAGTCTCTGTGGCGTTTGGTGAGTGACACAGATCAACTGTACTGATTGAAAACCTTAACAGTTCCTGGTTTCATTTTATTGGGTTCCGTGTTCATCCAATCCATTTTGGTCAAGAGGATATTCCGAGAACTCTTGTAAGGAAAGTTCTTCAACGGTTCCCTTGGACTCCGAGAGGAACTGATTTAATTTGGTTGGTCAAACGTTGAAGTTTGACATCACTCACATGGCAATATCTCAGGAACGCCAACGGAACCCTTTCAGATTTGGTACAAACGTTTACTTGGACAGAAAGTCGATGGTAAAAGTCAAATTACAAAAAAAAAACAAAAAAACCTCTCTGATCTTTTGAACATCTTTTGTAGCAACGTTCGTATATCCCAGATAACAACTGGTGTAAAAATGCTAAATTTTCAAAACTTTGCGTCGGTCCTTCTTGGACCCAACTTTTTATCTTCTCTTTCTTCATCACAGAGATGGAGTTCGACCTGGACAAAGCTCTGGAGGAGGTTCCCATCCACGTGGAAGATCTGCCTCTTCCTCCTCCTCCCTCACCATTACCCGACAGAATGTCGGCCTACTATGGCGACCAGCCGCCTCCACCGTCTCCCGGCTCACTGGACACTAAGTCCATTCTTGTTGGCGAGCTGCCGCCCGTGGAGCACAAGACGCTGGAGCATCACACCAAACTGCGACCAAAACCAAAGAAGAGAACAAAACCCAGCCGAGCACCTGTGAGCGACACACAACTGTTATCATAAAACTTTATTTTTATGATTCTCGGTCATAGAGGTGTCTCATCTCTCTTTGTTTTCAGAGGAAAGCCACTGTCACCGTGTCACCACAAGAGGCGGAGCAGCAGAACAGCATTATGGGAAAGCTGGATGAGGGCCTGGAAGACTTTTTCTCCAAGAAAGTCATCAAACTCAGCTTCAAGTAAGAGTCGAGTTTTACTTTCATTTCCCCAAATCTGGTTGATTAGAAGTAAAGTGTAGAGTGTCATCGGCGTAGAAAGGTAACATTTGCTTGTGAAAACGGCTCATGTGACAAAATTTAAGTATGTTGTTTATTGTTTTTAATTTTCTTCAGACTTCCCTCAGTCAAAGGTCCGTCCTCAAACACGCAGGAAGCATCAGAGAAGAAACGTGAGTCCAGAAGGAGCGGCTTCTTCAACCTCATTAAATCCCGGGCGTCTCGTTCCGAGAAGAGTCATGGAACCGCCTCCATCGCTCCACCCGCCACTTCCCTGTCCACCGCTGCGGCACCGCCTGCGTCTGTTAGTCATGTGACTGAGGAGGCGACGCCCACATCGCCCACATCGCCCACTTCGCCCGCGTCGCCCTTGAAAACCACTTCAACAGTGCCGGAGCCTCTTCAGGATCTCCACAAGGTGGAGTCCTCCAACCACACTGATCCAGAGACGGAGGCGTGTCCAACCGCCGCTGCCGCCGCTGAGGTGGAGAGGAAGAACGAGGAGGAGGAGGAGAAATTGGAGAAGAAGGAACACCCTCACATTCCCCGACATATTGGAATACCTGTTATGGGAATGGACCTTCTGGCTGAGATGAAGGCCAGACAAGAGAAGATGGCTGTGAAGAAGGTGGGCGGAGTCCAAGCGTCAACAGCTGTGATACTTTTGGTGCCGTCACTTTAAACGCATTCGCTTAGCTGCTGCGGCTAATGCTAAGCTCAATATGTTCATAGTAAAATGCGATAAACAGCTTGAATGAAGAAGTTAGGAGGTTGTCTACCTTTGATTTTGCTCCGCCCCTCTCTTTTTTGTGGACCAATCTGAGTTGTTCTGATTTGCATCCTGAGAATTTCCTGCTTGAGTTTGTGTATTTTAACTCAAGAGACTCAAGACTCAACTTTGACGTAAAATCTGTGTCCACTCGTGTCTTTGAGTGGACGTGAAATTGACATGACAATTTGTCCATCGTTAGTAAACATTTGGACAACAGTGTCTTCTTGTGTTGCTTAGTAACAAGAGTCTCCGTGCTATTGTTAATTTAGCGAAGTTCTGACGTCCAAACGCTTCGTGGCGTTTCTTTATTGTCAATAAAAATCTGTGTTTCTCTTTTTTCAGTCTGAGGCGTTGTCTTTACGGGACAAAGTGGACGAAACCAAAGGTGGGTTTCGTTAACGTCCTGTTCACTGTGGGCAAGAGGTGGGACTGAAAATGTTAGCCCCAGATTTCAATCAATCAAGTATAATTTATTTATTATCGCAGAATCGTCATATTGCGATATTATCGTTATTGTTTATCGCGTCTGTTTTGTTTTTTTTTTCAGTAGAGAAGTCGGAGATCCAGCCGTCCGTCCCTGCAGATGCTGATGAGTCCAGACCAGAACCGACGCCCCGGTCCAAACCACCGACCGTCGTCTCAAGACCGCCTCCGTCTCCAGCCACCAAAGTCCCACTGACCTCTGACCCCACCAGTCCCACCAGTCCCACCAGTCCCACCAGTCCCACCAGCTCCTCCTACAGTCATGGTCTGTAATGACATGTAATGATACTTTTAATTTGAAAAATATTTATCGTTTTTCTTGTTTATTTATTTTTGTATGTATTTTTTATATCAGTTTTATTTGTTTTTTTCTTCATTTTCACACATTTTTAGTCAAATCTTTTGCGTCAGATTTGCTGATAATTATGTGGTTTTATGTAATATTCTGTATATTTTGTGATATATATTTAGTACGTTTGAATAGTTACCTAGGAACCTTATATTTTTTAATCATAATGTGACAGAGATTTTTTTTATTAGTGGGTAAATAAAGATAAATAAAAAATTGATTTCATTGATAGTGTATAGTATTTCTTGTAAAGTACTTTATATTTAACTTACTTGGTTGTAACTGAAAAAAATGGCTGTAAATAAAATGTCTTCTCCATTTAATAATTAATCAGTGTTTTTGTTTATTTTCCAGAAGACTCTGTTGAGTCTCCAGTCGTCAGCTCTGTTAAAGCACCAGTTCCTGCCCCTCGCCTGAAGAGGGCGCCATCGGAGCAGGAGCCAGAGAACGACAGCATCACTGTGTCTCCGGTGGACGGTCAGTGTCTCTGTCTCGGCCACAAAACACACAATAAAACTACAAAAATCACCCAACATTTGTTTTTGTTTTTGTTTTTGTGATACAAATTTACTTGTTTCATGTATTCTTAATTTTTTTTTTTATATATATTTATTTTTTTCCTTACATGAAACTTCTTATATTGCTGTTCTATAAATTTAATTCCACTTTATGTAGATTATTTTAACATATTAACCCAAAATAATCCATTCTAATCTGATATATTCAGATTCAACTGTATTGATCCCAGTTGACTTGATGTAAATCTGTTACGTAATCTAAGTATAGTTGTATTACTGTTAAATTTATACTTAATTAATATTATTTATATGTTAATAACATGTACTCTATGTCTTGAAATTTATTGTTATTCTATTTTTAATAAAAAATAATTGTATTTATTGTTAGATTCTGATCTGAAACAGAAAACTTAGAAGTTTATTTAAAAAAGTAACACAACAATCATCCGAAAACATTACAAAATAAACAACATAGAAATTATTTTCATAATATATGAATAAATCAGTTATTTTCTTGATTACTTGTTTGGTCCATAAAATAGTGAAAAATATTGCTCAAACCTGGAAATGATGACTTTCTCAAATGTCTTGTTTTGTCCACAAACTAAAATGATTCAGTTTGAATGATTTATTTGTTATTTGGAGCAAAGAAACCTGAAAATATTCACATTTAAGAAGCTGAAAAATCCCAGAAACTGGTTTCATTTATTAAAATAAATGTATTTAATAAAGGATTAGCGGCTGCAGCTCAACAAGAGAAAAGACAGTTTGTGGGACGATGGGGCTGAAAATAAAACACACATGTGTTTAATGAGACGTTGAGACGCCTCCACACATGAAGCTCCGCTCACACGTGTCGTGGACATGTTCTCTGCGTGTCACCGTGTCAGAGCGTGTGCGGGGGTTTCAGTGTAATTAACGCTGCTTCTTTTCCTGAAAGTGGCGTTTCCTCTGTGTAATCAAAGAGACAAAGAGTGGAGAGGGCGCAGGGCGAGACGGCAAAACCAACTCACCTCTGCATCAAACATGCAGCTCTTTATTTAACTCCCACTTTCAAAAACCAGTTTTATGCATTAAAGCTGCAGCGTGTAACTTTTGTTGTTGTTGTTCTGCGTGAACAGAAGCGGTGTCACGTTGTTTGTTTGCTGCGTCCTTCATCTGAAAACAGACTCTGAGGGAGCGTTTGTGTGTGCACAGCAGCAGAGCAGGGGCGGGCGGAGACAAGAAGTGTTTATCTCGTCAAACTGTCGAACAAGCGGGTGTTGTTGTTTTTCTTTTTATAGTAGAATTCACTTCTGAAACTTTAGTGTTTTCAGTCAAACTCCAACCTGTTTACAGTCGTCGCACTTTACTAGCTCAGTGTTTCTGTTTGTCTTGACATAAAAAAAACATTATGTCAAGACACAAAACACACTTCCTGTGTGCAGCATGGGAATACATATTTTACACTTTATCTCACTGTTAGACAGACTTTTCCAACAGGAAAGTGAAGTTTGTAAACCACTCACTCTCCCACACCAAAGTCCATAGAGAAAATCAGTGATTTTAGCTCACAGGGACACAGGAGCTGCTGGTCTACTGCTGCCTCGTGTGGTCACTTTGTGTCACTGATTTAAATCTGAACACAATTTTTAAAAAGCCAAAGTGACAAAATAAGACATTTGAACTTAGTGATGGAGGCAGCAGTGGATCAACAACTCCTGTGCGCTGTGATGTAAAATCACTGATTTTCTCTATGGACTTTGGTGTGGGAGAGTGAGTGGTTCACAAACTTCAGTTTCCTTTTGGAAAAGTCTGTCTGACAGTGAGATAAAGACGTGAACATGTTCTGGAGATACTGTTGACTTAAACAGATACCAGTTGTGTCGGTTCTTAGCAGCAACAACAACACTTCAGAACACCTGAAGTGTTGTTTACAACCTGTACTTTTTACAGCTGATGGTTGTTTACGTTCTTTTTCTTCAGAGGACTTCCCCGGTGAAGACGTCTGCGATGCGTTTGAATCCGCCGAGTCTGGCGGCGGCGTTGGCGGCGGCAGACAGTGGTCGTCTCTGAGGAGTTCAGCTAGTCCTCCTGCTGCCAGAGAGGGCGACAGAGAGCGAGCCAAGTCTCTTCCTGCTTACGGTTGGACGACGACTGTGATGATGTCACTGTGTCTGAACACATGATGATGATGATGACGATGATGATGATTCCTCATCTTCTCTCTCTCTCTGTAGCGACGCCTCCATCACTCGCCGACCCCACCTCCAGTCCAGCTGAGGACGAGGCTCAAAGTCCAGCTGCTGACACAAAGTCTGACAGCCAATCAGAGGACGAACCTGGAGACGACGTCCCTTCGCGAGACGTTCATGGTCCTTAGAAGCACGCGGGACGTCAGAGACACCGACGATACAAAACAAAACCATCCAGAGTCGTTACCATGGGAACCAACCGTTACTCACTGTGACCATCCAGAGTCGTTACCATGGGAACCAACCGTTACTCACTGTGACCATCCAGAGTCGTTACCATGGAAACCAACCGTTACTCACTGTGACCATCCAAAGTCGTTACCATGGGAACCAACTGTTACTTACTGTGACCATCCAGAGTCGTTACCATGGGAACCAACTTTTACTTACTGTGACCATCCAGAGTCGTTACCATGGGAACCAACCGTTACTCACTGTGACCATCCAGAGTCGTTACCATCCAGAGTTGTCACCATGGTAACCAACCGTTACTCACTGTGACCATCCAAAGTCGTTACCGTGGGAACCAACCGTTACTCACTGTGACCATCCAGAGTCGTTACCATCCAGAGTTGTCACCATGGTAACCAACCCTTACTCACTGTGACCATCCAAAGTCGTTACCGTGGGAACCAACTGTTACTTACTGTGTCCAAAGCAGAGTCAGAGACAACAACACGTTTTTTGTATGTGCTGAAAAAATGGTAATACACGTGTGACATGATATTACACGTGATATATTTTTTTTTCTGTTATAATTTTGCGTGAGCAGAAACGATGTGATGTTTTTTGTTTGCTGTGTCCTTCATCTGAAAACAGGCATTTGAGGGAGCATTTGTGTGTATATACCAGAAGAGCAGGGGTGGGCGGAGCCAAGGAGCATTTATCCCGTCAAACTCACCTCAACAACCGGGATTTGTTTGGGGGTTTTTTTGGGGGCAGTAAAAATTCACTTCTGGAACTTGAGTCAAACTTCATCTGTCTTGACATAAAAACAAATCACTTCCTGTGTGCAGCTGGGGTATGTCATCGGCAACACAGCGCATAAACACAGAGAGTTGATGTGAACTTAAAAATGTTACAATTATAAAAATACGTGACGCTTTGTCACATTTTTATAAAAGTGTGAAAACGTAATAATTCAGTAAAAAAAATCGGCCGATTGAGCCGATAATTATCAGCTGGTAAAGTTGCTAATGCCATCGTTAGCATCATTAGCTAATGCTAATCATGAACCCAGGAACGTACATGAAAGAGTGGGAGGAGCCAAAGGTCTCACTTTTTTTTTTCCAAAAAATCTTCACTTTTTTATTTTAACCGTGTTAAAAAAAACACGTTAGAGCCGACTGTCAATCAAACTGCTGCACTTACTGTGTGTGTGTGTGTACATGTATGTATATACATCACTAACATTAGCTTTAAATGGGTTTAATCAGAGTTGAATAGGGTTTATATATATATATATATATATATATATGTTATTATGAGCAGATTTAATCTGGTTTATTATGATTTTTTATGTTTTGGGTTTTTTTGTTTGTGGTGATGGTTTTTTTATTGGGAAAAAAACAAGTACAGTTATATTGTTTATATGTGGGTGGAGCTACACACCTGGAAATATCTGTATTTTTGATGTTTATGGCAATAAATACACTCTAAAAGATGATTTTACGAAAACCTAGTGTCTGGAAAATTGTTCACTTTTTTTCCCTAAAAAAGAAAAATTATGGGGGGCTTTTTTTTTTTTTACAGTGTATTGTTCTCCCTCCCTCCCTCCCTCCCTTCTTCTCTCTCTCTCTCTCTCTCTCTCTCTCTCTCTCTCTCTCTCTCTCTTCATATAAAAGCTGCTCAGATTTTTTCTCTCTTTTCACAAACTCATAAAAACAGATCAAATCCAATCTTTTTTCTTGGATCTTTTTCTTCGTCTCTGTCTCTGTTTTTTTCCTTCGTTTGTCTTTGAAGACACGTTTCCTTTTCCTTCTCGTCTTGCGTCCGTCCTCGTCCTCGTCCTCGTCCTCTGGTCTGGTCTTCAGCACCATGGACAGCTCTGTGGACAAACTGGACGCTGTGGGTTTTTTACACATCTGGGAACATTTTGACGTTGACGGTAAAATATTTACTTCGTAAAACAGCTGATACTTTGGCCTAAAAATAAGTGAATTAAAATGAGTCAAGTGAATTTCAGATTTCAGAAACCTTATGGTTTTATTTAATATATGTATGGAAATATCATCAAGTTTTTATGTAGTTATTTGCAAATACAGAATTTAAGTTTTACCACAATCTTAATGAATGGGTTAAAAACAAATAATTTTCTCTGTGGCTGCAGTTTTATAAAAGTTACATATTGTTATATTGTGGCTGCTGTTGTCTTTGTTTTTATTTTGTTTATTTTAATTTTGTTTGTTTTTATTTTGTTTATTTTAATTTGTTTGTTTTTATTTTGTTTATTTTAATTTTGTTTGTTTTTATTTTGTTTGTTTTTATTTTGTTTATTTTAATTTGTTTATTTTAATTTTGTTTGTTTTAATATTGTTTGTTTAGATAACGGCTTCATGGAGGAAAAACAGCTGGACGCCTTCTTTCGCCGCGTGTTGGAAAAAACTGGGACAAAGGTAACGAGAAAATTTCGAGGTCGTGTTTAAGGCTCAGTGCGGCCACATGGTGGCGGTATAGAGCTGATGAAGAGACACCACAGGGGGCGCTACAACCTGAACATGTTTAGTTTAATTAACATAAGTTTCAATATTATTTGTTTCAATAAGAACAAAATAAATATAAATAATGTGAACAACAAATATAAAAAAAGCAAGGAAAAAATATGACAAAAGCTAAATAATAATATCATAATAATAATAACAGTCAAAATAAATTAAAGATAGTTATTGTTGGTTTTATTCTGTTTAAGGAGATAGAACTACCTCACAACATGGAATAATAACAGCAGGGGGCGCTACACTTCAAACTTCCAATATAAAACTCAGAAATTTAAACCTAGCATACTTACTTTTTATTCAAACCAGAACAAGCTAACTGAACAATTAGCTAAAAGGTGTTCCAATCAGAATATTAAATTGGAATTTGAACTTTTTCAGTTGAACCCCCGCCCCCCCACCACCACCCCCACTATTGTTGTAGCTAGTTAGCATCGTCACTTTCTATTCAAACCAGAACAACCTAGCAGCTAGTGTACTCACATTTTATCCAAAATGGAACAAGCTAGCTGAACA
The DNA here is from genome assembly GCA_016785285.1 of Brachirus orientalis. Classification (NCBI taxonomy): domain Eukaryota; kingdom Metazoa; phylum Chordata; class Actinopteri; order Pleuronectiformes; family Soleidae; genus Brachirus; species Brachirus orientalis. The sequence goes on from JAFBJR010000356.1 coordinate 33,291, forward strand.
ATAAGCTAACTCTGTTACAGTGTGTTTCATTTCCTTTGGGAAGTTAAAAAAAAATCACTCGATTTAAGTGCACTCAAGTTTCTATGGTGAATAGTCAATGCTAGAGTTGTAGCTCAGTTTGCTAACTAGCAAGCTAATCTAGTGCACTTAATAAACATGTTATATATTTCATACGTTAAACATAGCAAAACAACAGTCAGTGCTGTGTTTATGATGCTAAAAAAGACAAAATTTTGTGAACTCTGGACAGAGACGTTCAAATGACCTGGAGGCAAAATGTCACCTTTATTATTTGCGTTTGTTTGTGTTCAAATTTTCTTTCACTAAAGCAGCAGCTCGTGATCACATTTGTGGGAGGAGCTAACGTTGTTTTAAAAGTCCATTTTAAAAGTGTTTTGTTTTCAAGTTAAAAGATTGTAATGATGTTTTTTCAGAGGGACGAGATCACTGAGGACAAGATCAGACGACTGAGACAAAAGGTCATGTCGGGTTACGACCGCACGGCTGACCGACGTCTGCAGATACAGGAGGTATAGGAGAAAACACGCTGCCCCCTACAGGCCGTATTTACAGAGTCTTTACATGTAACCTGTGTTTCCAGCTCGCCACCATGATGCTGCCAGAGGAGGAGAACTTCCTGCTGCTGTTCCGCAGAGAAACACCACTGGACAACAGCGTGGAGTTCATGAGGGTGAGGTCAAAGGTCAATGGGGCGTCACAGAGGACAAATACTGACCTGAGTGTTACAGTCAATAAATGTCCAGCAGGGACACAAGGAAACAACAGTCTCAGATAATAAAAGCTACGTCAGTTCAAGTCTATGTTATTTTAATAACATGTTCACGTCTTTATCTCACCCACACCAAAGTCCATAGAGAAAATCAGTGATTTTAGCTCACAGGGACACAGGAGCTGCTGGTCTACTGCTGCCTCGTGTGGTCACTTTGTGTCACTGATTTAAATCTGAACAAAGGTTTTCAAACACTGAATTTACTAAAATAAGACATCTGAACTTAGTGATGGAGGCAGCAGTGGATCAACAACTCCTGTGTCCCTGTGAGCTAAAATCACTGATTTTCTCTATGGACTTTGGTGTGGGATTTGGCATTCAAAATCCTTTATTTAGACGTACCTCAGTGACACAAAGTTACCACACGAGGCAGCAGTAGCTAAAATCACTGATTTGGTGCATTTGTATCTTATAGACCCCCTTTTCAAAAATCCCTATCTTTTAAGTAGAAAAATTAGTATTTTCAAAGTTTGAATGGCATGTTTTGATGATGATTCCTCTTGTGTGATCAGATCTGGAGAAACTACGACTCAGACAGCAGCGGCTTCATCTCAGCCGTGGAACTCAAGGTAACAACACACCATTTCATTTAATTCTGTTTTGTTTTAATTTGTTAAGGCTCATTTCGGATTTTCCAAACTGGTTTTGAGATCACACTCGTGAGTTCACACACGTTTAACTGCAAAATAATATGTTAAATTCTTTGTATTGAACAATATTTGATGTTTCAACTATCCTTCTTAAAAACGACGAGTCCAATTCACTTCAAAAACATTTAATTGATGAGTACTTTGAGGTCAAAGGTCACAGTGATGCTTTTAGCGTGTCATTTTTTCCTACTTTCTATTTTGGGGTTTTTATTCCTTTTTTTTTTTACCCTTTCATGTTTGTGTGTCTTGTTTGTCCCTCCAGAGCTTCCTTCAAGATCTGTTCCTGCAGCACAGGAAGTCCATCACTACTGAGAAGCTGGAGGAGTACACGGAAACCATGGTAACAGACGAGGCAGTGTGGAGGTGATGGTGGGCGGAGCTTGTCTCGGAATAATAAATGACTTTCTTGCTTTCTTTCTTCGCTGCAGATGAAGATGTTTGATAAGAACAGGGACGGCCGACTGGATCTGAACGACCTGGCCAGGTATCTCTATGTCATGTGACCACGGAGACCAAATCAAATTTATTTTTGTTTTATGAGGGAGTGACTTTTAGCGCCCCCTACAGACTCATTCTTGGTAATAACATGACTGCCAGTAAGGACACATAAGGACATACAGTGTTTAGCTATTAGCTTTAAGTGGCTAAATCAGTTTTTTTTTTACCTTTATTCTCCCACACCAAAGTCCATAGAGAAAATCAGTGATTTTACATCACAGCACACAGGAGTTGTTGATCCACTGCTGCCTCCATCACTAAGTTTAAATGTCTTATTTTGTCACTTTGGCTTTTAAAATCCTTTGTTCAGATTGACCTCAGTGACACAAAGTGACCACACGAGGCAGCAGTAGACCAGCAGCTCCTGTGTCCCTGTGAGCTAAAATCACTGATTTTCTCTATGGACTTTGGTGTGGGAGAGTGAGTGGTTTACAAACTTCACTTTCCTGTTGGAAAAGTCTGTCTGACAGTGAGATAAAGACGTGACCACATTAGGTGAGTCCACTGAGAGTGAGTCTCTGTGTCTCAGGCCGGCTCTCAGCAGCAGGGGGCGCTCACATTGTCTACCTGGTACCTGAACACCTCACATGATCAAATATCTTACAAACCTGTGGCTACTTTAAAATGTTCAATATTTTGTTTTCAAATGAACTAAAGTCTCTGTTTTTCTCTTCATCGACAGAATTTTATCTCTGAAAGAAAACTTCTTACTGAAGTTTAAAATGGACGTAAGTTTGGAGAGTTCATGTTCCTGTTTTTCACTGAAAGGTTGTGACTGGCTTACATGTTTTCTAGCTGTTGAGCTTCAGTGTGTATTTCCTGTCACATGACCACAGGCCTGCAGTCAAGAGGACAGGAGGCGGGACTTTGAGAAGATATTTGCTCACTATGATGTCGTAAGTTTGACATTAGAATTTATTGAAGGTTTTTACAATAAATTGGTTTTCTTCTGTTGATGTTGTCATACAAACCAGGAAGTCTGTCTGTGTGCGTGTGCATGTGCGTGTGTGTCTGTGTGTAGAGTCAGACAGGAGCGTTGGAGGGTCCTGAGGTCGACGGGTTTGTCAAAGACATGATGGAATTGGTGAAGGTAACTTTTTTCATTGTGATAATGACCTTTTGGTGATAAAGGGATATTTCAGGGCTTTTTGGAGTGTCATTGTACATGTGTTCCATGCTGGCTGCACTGTGTGTGCCCTCTATAATATCTTCAGAACATGTTCACATCTTTATCTCACTGTTAGACAGACTTTTCCAACAGGAAACTAAAGTATGTAGGCCACTCACTCTCCCACACCAAAGTCCATAGAGAAAATCAGTGATTTTAGCTCACAGGGACACAGGAGCTGCTGGTCTACTGCTGCCTCGTGTGGTCACTTTGTGTCACTGACGTAAATCTAAATTAAGATTTTAAAATGCCGAAGTCACAAAATAAGACATTTGAACTTAGTGATGGAGGCAGCAGTAGACCAGCAGCTCCTGTGTCCCTGTGAGCTAAAATCACTGATTTTCTCTATGGACTTTGGTGTGGGAGAGTGAGTGGTTTACAAACTTCACTTTCCTGTTGGAAAAGTCTGTCTAACGCAGCAGCAGGGGGCGCTCACAGCACAGTCAGTGCTCACTTTGTGTCAATGCCTCCTATAACCTCACTTCAAAAAACCTGGACTATCCCTTCCAGGTTGGCTTGACCTCTAACCTTTGACCTTCTCCTCTAGCCTAGCATCAGTGGAACAGACCTGGACAAGTTCAGAAAAGCCCTGTTGGGCCACTGTGACATCAACGGCGATGGAAAGATCCAGAAGAACGAGCTGGCGCTCTGTCTGGGCCTCAAGCTCAGCTAACCTTCCATAACCTCCTCCTCCTCCTTCTGCCTATTTCATCTTTCTTTACCTTTAAACTCTGTCAAGTTTGTCTCTATCTATTTTATTAGTGCATTTAATTGTAATTTCTCAGTTAGAAATAGACCGATTCAACCATAGCGCCCCCAGGAGTTGTAATTCCATGCATCATTCAAACTCCTCATTCCCTGAGTTCACAATTCAAGATGGCCGCTCTGAGCGTAAAGCATTGTTTTTTTTAGCACTTCTGTCTTTTTGTGTCGTACAAACGACACTGTCCTGCTAGTGTTGGTGAACATGCTACTCCATATGAAATACCATTTAATGCATTTATCACATTGGTGCGATTAGCCTGCTGGTTAGCGAGCTGGGCTACCATGCTAATATTAGCCAGTGTTATATCCGACTTGTACAGTTTTGTGGAAACTGAAATCCTCCTAAATCTGGCGTGGAGTCATTTCCAGTTCCGAAACGCACTGTATAGAGCTCCGGTAGCTGCAACCAAGATAGCGCCCCCCTCTGGCAGGACACAATGCCGTTCACCTCTGTAGACGTATATACGAGGCGACACATGAATCAGGCTAATATGTCAGACAACTCGTATCTTCTCTGGCTGTTTTCATCGTAAAAATGAAAGTGGTGGATAGATGTTGTTGGACACAGGCTAACAGGCTAACAGGCTAACGGGAGAACATGTTAGCAAAACCCCACAGATCCAGAGAGAGCAGGTGGAGGTGAATCACTGCCATGAGTCCAAGAAGACGGAGCAATAAGAACAAAAACAAGAAACAGATTTCATTCATGGACTCAGACTAGATTTACCAAGAGCTAACCCGTGACATCAGTGCTATCTTTAGCCGCTAAACTCCAGAGTTGAATGTTTGTCACAGAACTAGATCATGTCCCTCTTGCAAACTGTCACTCGGTACATTTACATGCACTGTTTAATTGTTCTAGGGCCATAGTCCAACTAGTCCAAGATAGACAACTGTCTCAACAGTTTACACCGACCGACTCCGCCTCTTTATACCCATTGAATCAGTTTCCTGTTGACCTTCTTGTCACAGAAACAGAAACACTGACAGTGAAATGGATCTCGTCTCTTCGTCCGTAGCGTTTGCTCTCGCCGACGCCATCCTGTTGATTGTTCTTCTCCGTAAACAGTCCGGCAGTTTATACGTCGTCTCCTCCTACTTCCGTGTCAAAGACTGGGAATTCCAACTCTGGTCTGATTAAACATACACATGTAGGATCAGAATATGAATCGCGTTATCCAGGTATGTTAGTCCAACTAAGACTAGCCTGATTATATTTGGACTAACAGATTATTCAGACTTTTAACATGCATGTAAACGCACCAAATAACTCTCATGTAACATGAAGAAAGTTACTTGGGAAGTTGAAGTTGTCAGGAACCTGCAGGTCTGGAATAATGTCCTCTCCACCAGGGGGCAGTATAAGGATCAGATATATTCACGGTGTCAGGTTATGGTGATATATTAGTCAATCTCTGTGGATTTTAAATTGACAACTGTGATAACTCTGTCAGTTTGAAACCAGCACCTGCCCCACTTATACTTGCCCGCCAACATGGAGGTTCATTGAGTCACATGACGTCCTGAGCTCTACTTCCACCACACTTTTATTTATCTTCTGTACTAAATAATGAAGATGAGGTGAAAAGGTGTATTAAATGCAAATCTACATAAACATAACATGTAAAAACAAAACAAAAAAGAGTTTACTGTCATCATGTGATGGTCTTTCTTTCATCTCTGTTTGCATGATGTTATTGTAAAGTGATTAAAAACCTCCGTAATCTGTGTCACTTCTGGCTTTTCTTCTTTGACTCACAACAAAGGCTGAATCCAAAGCTTTTACGTACAGACTGAATAAGCTAAAATACAGTTACACGTCATGTCATGCTTCATTTTTCTCTCACTTGCCACTTTTTATCTTCAGAACATGTTCACGTCTTTATCTCACTGTCAGACAGACTTTTCCAACAGGAAAGTGAAGTTTGTAAACCACTCACTCTCCCACACCAAAGTCCATAGAGAAAACCAGTGATTTTAGCTCACAGGGACACAGGAGCTGCTGGTCTACTGCTGCCTCGTGTGGTCACTTTGTGTCACTTAACATCCTTCGTTTATATTTAAGTCAGTGACACCAAGTGACCACACGAGGCAGCAGTAGACCAGCAGCTCCTGTGTCCCTGTGAGCTAAAATCAGGATAGTTGAAACATCAAATATTGTTCAATACAAAGAATTTAACATATTATTTTGCAGTTAAACGTGTGTGAACTCACGAGTGTGATCTCAAAACCAGTTTGGAAAATCCGAAATGAGCCTTAACAAATTAACCACACCAAAGTCCATAGAGAAAATCAATGATTTTAGCTCACAGGGACACAGGAGCTGCTGGTCTACTGCTGCCTCCATCACTAAGTTCAAATGTTTTATTTTGTCAATTCGGCATATAACATCCTTTGTTCAGATTTACGTCAGTGACACAAAGTGACCACACGAGGCAGCAGTAGACCAGCAGCTCCTGTGTCCCTGTGAGCTAAAATCACTGATTTTCTCTATGGACTTTGGTGTGAGAGAAAGAGAACATAATGATATTGTAGTAATAAACTGACATGGATTTTATAAGATGAGTGTTTGTTAAATAGCTAATAGATATTTTTCCTGGTATCTCCACTTTCAGCCATGTTTTCAGTCCCCCCCCCTCCAAAAAAACAAACAAACCTGAATTATCACTATTAAAGGAAATATTAAAAGTAATGTTTACTTTGCAGTATGTTACCTCAGAATTCTAATATTGATGATTTAACAGACATAAACATTCAGAAGTTTTTTAATTCAATTCAATTTCAATTTTATTTCTATAGTATGTTCTGTGGATTTCCAAGCATTCTGTATAAAACAAGTTCAACTGAACCTTAGACTCAGGTGCTTCTTTAGCCACTTAGCTGAAGTGCAATCACCTGTCCAGGTTGTCCCACAGTGGCCTCTGCTGACCCTTCACACCTGACTCCAGTTATCTCATCAGAATGAGAAGCAACCAGTCAATGCAAGTACAGACACTTTAAAAGCCCTGTTGTGTTCACAGCATCTACTGAGCTGGAACTTTTGTTGTTTGGTTCCAAACAGTGCAACATTTTGCAGATTGTTTGGGTTCAGCTTTCACAATGTCCTCTTGGTTTTGTGTGAGGTAAGTATTAGCTTTAGTTGTCCTTGTTTTTTTTTCTTTTCTTGCATTAACACTTATTTTTGTTTTTTTTCTTAGGGTGATCCTGCTCTCACTCTTATGCCTTGGGCCACAAGTAAATGGTAAATGTTTTTCTACACAATCCACAGTGTTTTGTCTTAAAATCAGACTTACTTTGTTTTGTCTTCTTAGCTTTGACCTACAGAAGTGATGGCTTTGGGGGTGTTCAACCTTACTTTCCACATAAAGGAAATGTAATCCAGTCGGGTATTGTTTCAAGTCATGGAGTTAATGTGGGTTCTGCTAAGCAAGCTGAACCAAGCTACCAGGTGAAACCGCAGCAACAGAGCAACCAGCAGCCCAAGCCCCAGGAACTGAGCTACAAGCCCCAGGAACCGAGCTACCAGCCCCAGCAGCCAAGGCCCCAGGAACCGAGCTACCAGCCCCAGCAGCCAAGGCCCCAGGAACCGAGCTATAAGCCCCAACAGCCGAGGCCCCAGGAACCGAGCTATAAGCCCCAACAGCCGAGGCCCCAGGAACCGAGCTATAAGCCCCAACAACCGAGGCCCCAGGAACCGAGCTATAAGCCACCTAGCTATAAGCCCCAGCAGCCGAGGCCCCAGGAACCGAGCTATCAGCCCCAACAGCCGAGGCCCCAGGAACCGAGCTATAAGCCAGCCCCAGCAGCCGAGGCCCCAGGAACCGAGCTACAGGCCACCTAGCTACAAGCCCCAGCAGCCGAGGCCCCAGGAACCGAGCTACAGGCCACCTAGCTACAAGCCCCAGCAGCCGAGGCCCCAGGAACCGAGCTACAGGCCACCTAGCTACAAGCCCCAGCAGCCGAGGCCCCAGGAACCGAGCTACAGGCCACCTAGCTACAAGCCCCAGCAGCCGAGGCCCCAGGAACCGAGCTACAGGCCACCTAGCTACAAGCCCCAGCAGCCGAGGCCCCAGGAACCGAGCTACAGGCCACCTAGCTACAAGCCCCAGCAGCCGAGGCCCCAGGAACCGAGCTACAGGCCACCTAGCTACAAGCCCCAGCAGCCGAGGCCCCAGGAACCGAGCTACAGGCCACCTAGCTACAAGCCCCAGCAGCCGAGGCCCCAGGAACCGAGCTACAGGCCACCTAGCTACAAGCCCCAGCAGCCGAGGCCCCAGGAACCGAGCTACAGGCCACCTAGCTACAAGCCCCAGCAGCCGAGGCCCCAGGAACCGAGCTACAGGCCACCTAGCTACAAGCCCCAGCAGCCGAGGCCCCAGGAACCGAGCTACAGGCCCCAGCAACCGAGGCCCCAGCAACCGAGGCCCCAGCAACCGAGCTACAAGCCCCAGCAGCCGAGGCCCCAGCAACCGAGCTACAGGCCACCTAGCTACAAGCCCCAGGAACCGAGCTACAGGCCACCTAGCTACAAGCCCCAGGAACCGAGCTACAGGCCACCTAGCTACAAGCCCCAGCAGCCGAGGCCCCAGCAACCGAGCTACAGGCCACCGAGCTACAAGCCCCAGCAGCCGAGGCCCCAGCAGCCGAGCTACAAGCCCCAGCAGCCGAGGCCCCAGCAGCCGAGCTACAAGCCCCAGCAGCCGAGCTATGCTCATGTTCCTTACTATGAGCAGACAAAAGGTTCAGCCCCTTCAGTGTCATCACTACCAAATGGCGTAAGCCAAAGCAAAGCTGGCATGTGGGATGCAGTTTCTCATCGTTTTGATGCAGGGGGTGCAAAACCAAGAAGTCCTAGACCAGTTCCCATGGTGGCAGGGAACAGAGCTTGGCACCAGCACTAAATGGTATGAAAGTAAAACTTTATAGTCTTGACTTGATCTTCTCTCCTCAGGTTGACATACTTGGAAGCTCAAGCTTGGCAATTTTGTGAATTCAATAAAGTTGGAACTATACTTCTGGTCTGGATGTTATTTTGAAAATGTCAACTTGTCTTTAGCCACTTTGATTTAGTCTGCAAGTAAGACTAACTCATCTGAATTTAACATGTGCATTTAAAATTGAACAGTTCATGCTTTCCATGCAGCCAGCTGCAGAAGTGATGCTCAAATTGAACCCAAAAAAACCAAATGCGGCAAGGAGATGGAATGTAGCCAAGTGGGTGGTCACTCGGTAAAATTACAGGGTAGAAGATGTCTGAATCTGCCATGGACTGACTTTCAGTTTAGGAAGCAGCTGGACTTGGTTGTATCTCAAATCACAGGCTATGCAGGTTTTATCTCAGACTAATAGCTGACTTTCCTACACAAGGTCCCAAGAATTAGCTTTTTTTTTTTTTTTTTTTTTTTTTTTTTAAATGCATCACAGGAGTTTGATTCCACTGCTTCCAAAAGTTCAGTGTATGTTACCACACAAAGTAACAATGGATCAGCAGTGACCTAAAATGGACTGAGTGGTTTGACAAGCTTCAGTCTAACGAACAGGTTTTAGCTACTTAAAACTAAGCTCATCTACACTATATGAAGTCAGACATTAACATGTTTAAAATGTCAATTTCACTGTTAGACTTTTCCAACAGGAAAGTGAAGTTTGTAAACCACTTGCTCTCCCACACCAAACTCCATAGAGAAAATCAGTGATTTTACATCACAGCACACAGGAGCTTCCGGTCTACTGCTGCCTC
>JAFBJR010000356.1:80823-110898 GCA_016785285.1 Brachirus orientalis
AATCTATCAGATAAGTATGACTGAAACCAGCAGAGGGCAGAACCTGAGATCCCTAAAGTCTGCTCCAGTCTCTGCAGTAGAATTTTATGATCAATGGTGTCAAATGCAGCACTAAGATCTAACAGGACAAGTATAGAGACCAGACCATTATCTGAGGCCAAGAGGAGGTCGTTGGTAACTTTAACTAGGGCTGTTTCTGTGCTATGGTGTAATCTAAATCCTGACTGGAAATCTTCAAACAGCCTGTTACTATGCAGATATTCACATAACTGATTCACAACGACAGCTTGTCCTCAGTCCTGGTCCTGAGGACAAGCTGTCCTTCATTGATGTCTCTCTGCTCCAACACAGCTGACGTCTAAAGAGTGTCCTCAGTCCTCAGTCCTGGTCCTGAACTGACGACACACAGCTTTAGTGAAATCATGTGCCTGAGCGCCCTCTAGCTGTCATGTTAAGGCATCTTTCTTTCAGTCTTTGCCTGCAGGAATTACCCACAGTTCACAGGGTGATGCAATTTTTTTTTAAATTTAACACATTTGACAAAACAGGAAAAAAGTAACAAATTCAAAAGGTTTTTGGATCTCAGGGTAAAATGTCAGAAATCAGTTCATTCACTCACTCAACCTGTGACATCAAAAAAGTCTAACAGGGTTCTGGTTTTGTGGGTTTAGGTTGGGACTAGGTCCAAATGACATCACATCCTGTGTGTAGGTCCTGTCGTTTGTTTCCACAGAAACAAATGAACAACCTGAGGCAGGCAGAAGAAGACCATGAGTCATCGTCGTCTTCTGCCTGAGGGGCGAGCGAGGCATGCTGCAGCCTGCACAGAGGGAGAGAGAGGCTCACCTGTGTGTGTGTGTGTGTGTGTGTGTGTGTTCTGTTTGAAGAAGCTTTATTGACACAAAGTGTCGATCAAACTAAACCCCACCCCCTTCACCCTTTTTCCTTCATACCTGGGACAAGGTGAGACATGGATGTGTGAGGTGGGGAGAGAGACAGAGTAGTCAGTGTCTGAGAACCAACAGGAACCAGGCAGAACCTACTGAACTCTTCTGGACTCACCTGGACTCAAATACACTCTGCTAGACTCACCTGGATGTGACTCAACTCTAATGGACTCACCTGGACTCTGCTGGACTTGACTGAACTCACGTGGACTCTGTTGAAGTCACCTGGACTCTGGGTGAGTGTCAGGTTGATCTGGTGCTCAGTTCTCAGTTCTGGCTCAGAACATTTGTAGATGTTCTGCATCAGTAATGAGCTCCATTAAAACACAGTAAGTCTGGTTCTGATTCTGTACATAGAACTTTTACGGTTTTGTGTGGATGTGGGCTCTGGTTCCAGAGAACATCAGATGGTTCCTCATGGACCATGTGGGAACTATATTTTTAGACTCATTAGTTTTGTTTCCATGGATCTGTTGCTGCTGGAACATTTCTCAACACCTGTGATCACGTGACCTGTCAGTTTTTCTAAATAAGATCTGACTCAGTTGCGAGATCTGCTGACGTTTAAGGACGCAATATCTACTCCACTGTTCTGGTCTCTGGTCTCTACTGTTTTGGTCTCGGTCTACTGTTCTGGTCTCTGGTCTCCACTGTTCTGGTCTCTGGTCTCCACTGTTTTGGTTTCTGGTCTCTACTGTTTTGGTCTCGGTCTACTGTTCTGGCTCGGGTCTCTACTGTTCTTGTCTCTAGTCTCCACTGTTCTGGTCTCTGGTCTCTACTGTTTTGGTCTCGGTCTACTGTTCTGGTCTCTGGTTTCTACTGTTTTGGTCTCGGTCTACTGTTCTGGTCTGACTCTGGACTCTGACGCGTCTCTGTTCTCTGACTGTGGACTCTGGTCTCTGACTCTGGACTCTGGTCCCTGACTCTGGCCTCTGACTCGTCTCTGGACTCTGGACTCTGTTCTCTGACTCTGGACTCTGGACTCTGTTCTCTGACTCTGACTCTGGACTCTGTTCTCTGTTCTCTGTTCTCTGACTCTGTTCTCTGACTCTGGACTCTGGTCTCTGGACTCTGATTCTGTTCTCTGACTCTGTTCTCTGTTCTCTGTTGTCTGTTCTCTGTTCTCTGTTCTCTGACTCTGGACTCTGGACTCTGGACTCTGGACTCTGGTCTCTGGTCTCTGGTCTCTGGACTCTGATTCTGTTCTCTCACTCTGATCTCTGTTCTCTGACTCTGGACTCTGGACTCTGGTCTCTGAACTCTGGTCTCTGTTTTCTGACTCTGTTCTCTGACTCTGACTCTGTTCTCTGACTCTGGACTCTGGACTCTGGACTCTGGACTCTGGTCTCTGACTCTGGACTCTGGACTCTGGACTCTGGACTCTGATTCTGTTCTCTGACTCTGGACTCTGTCTCTGACTCTGGACTCTGGACTCTGGACTCTGATTCTGTTCTCTGTTCTCTGTTCTCTGTTCTCTGACTCTGGACTCTGATTCTGTTCTCTGACTCTGTTCTCTGTTCTCTGACTCTGTTCTCTGTTCTCTGTTCTCTGGACTCTGGACTCTGGTCTCTGGACTCTGATTCTGTTCTCTCACTCTGATCTCTGTTCTCTGACTCTGGACTCTGGTCTCTGACTCTGGACTCTGGTCTCTGAACTCTGGTCTCTGTTTTCTGACTCTGACTCTGTTCTCTGACTCTGGACTCTGTCTCTGACTCTGGACTCTGGTCTCTGGACTCTGATTCTGTTCTCTGACTCTGTTCTCTGACTCTGGACTCTGTTCTCTGACTCTGGACTCTGGACTCTGGTCTCTGGACTCTGATTCTGTTCTCTGACTCTGTTCTCTGACTCTGGACTCTGGTCTCTGGTCTCTGGACTCTGGACTCTGGACTCTGGTCTCTGGACTCTGATTCTGTTCTCTGACTCTGTTCTCTGACTCTGTTCTCTGACTCTGGACTCTGGACTCTGGTCTCTGTTCTCTGTTCTCTGTTCTCTGTTCTCTGACTCTGTTCTCTGACTCTGGACTCTGTTCTCTGACTCTGGACTCTGGACTCTGGTCTCTGGATTCTGACTGTGGTCTCTGTTCTCTGACTCTGGACTCTGGACTCTGACTCTGACTCTGGTCTCTGACTCTGGACTCTGGACTCTGACTCTGGTCTCTGACTCTGGACTCTGGACTCTGGACTCTGACTCTGGTCTCTGGTCTCTGACTCTGGACTCTGGACTCTGACTCTGGTCTCTGGTCTCTGACTCTGTTCTCTGTTCTCTGTTCTCTGACTCTGGACTCTGTTCTCTGACTCTGGACTCTGGACTCTGTTCTCTGACTCTATTCTCTGACTCTGGACTCTGTCTCTGACTCTGGACTCTGGACTCTGGTCTCTGGTCTCTGGACTCTGGACTCTGGACTCTGGACTCTGATTCTGTTCTCTGACTCTGGACTCTGGTCTCTGGTCTCTGGTCTCTGTTCTCTGACTCTGTTCTCTGACTCTGGACTCTGTTCTCTGACTCTGGACTCTGGTCTCTGGATTCTGACTGTGGTCTCTGTTCTCTGACTCTGGACTCTGACTCTGGTCTCTGGTCTCTGGTCTCTGACTCTGGACTCTGGACTCTGACTCTATTCTCTGACTCTGGACTCTGACTCTGGACTCTGGACTCTGGACTCTGACTCTGGTCTCTGACTCTGGACTCTGTTCTCTGACTCTATTCTCTGACTCTGGACTCTGACTCTGGACTCTGTTCTCTGTTCTCTGACTCTGTTCTCTGACTCTGGTCTCTGACTCTGGTCTCTGACTCTGGACTCAGGACTCTGGTCTCTGTTCTCTGATTCTGTTCTCTGACTCTGTTCTCTGTTCTCTGTTCTCTGACTCTGGTCTCTGACTCTGGTCTCTGACTCTGGACTCAGGACTCTGGTCTCTGTTTCTGACTCTGGACTCTGACTCTGGACTCTGGACTCTGACTCTATTCTCTGACTCTGGACTCTGACTCTGGACTCTGGACTCTGACTCTATTCTCTGACTCTGGACTCTGACTCTGGACTCTGGACTCTGACTCTATTCTCTGACTCTGGACTCTGACTCTGGACTCTGGACTCTGACTCTATTCTCTGACTCTGGACTCTGACTCTGGTCTCTGACTCTGGACTCTGGACTCTGACTCTATTCTCTGACTCTGGACTCTGACTCTGGTCTCTGACTCTGGACTCAGGACTCTGGTCTCTGTTCTCTGATTCTGTTCTCTGACTCTATTCTCTGTTCTCTATTCTCTGACTCTGGACTCTGACTCTGGTCTCTGACCCCCCCCCCCCATCAGCTGATCTGTCCAGTCATGTTTCTGTGACTCATCGTTTCCTCAGGAATTTGATGTTTCCTCACTCAAAGGTTGACAAATGTTCGTCCATGACAGACATGGTAACATCAGACACGCCCACCAGCAGCAGTACACACACACTCTCTCACATTCACAGGTGACATGTGACCACACACACTTCCTGTGTACAGAACACCTGACTTCCTCTTTGTGCAGCACCTGACACTCCAATCAGCTGATTTAAATTACGTAAAGTTAAAGTTCCTCCTTCACATCCTCCATCACTCCCTCTGAGCAAACAGGGGCTGGGTCGTGGGCGGAGCCTCAGGGGGTGAGAGAGAATGTGATCGCAGGTGAAGGGAACTGTGTCAAACTCATGCCACAGCTACAGTGTTGGCTAACAGCTACAGTAGAAGCTAACAGCTACAATAGAAGCTAACAGCTACAGTGTCGACTAGCAGCTACAGTGTCGGCTAACAGCTACAATAGAAGCTAACAGCTACAGTAGAAGCTAACAGCTACAATAGAAACTAACCGCTACAATAGAAACTAACAGCTACAGTATCAGCTAACATCTAGAGTGTTAGCTAACTCCCACAGTGTCAGCTAACAGCTACAGTAGAAGCTAACAGCTACAGTGTCAGCTAACAGCTACAATAGAAGCTAACTCCCACAGTGTCAGCTAACAGCTACAGTGTCAGCTAACAGCTACAGTGTCAGCTAACAGCTACAATAGAAGCTAACTCCCACAGTGTCAGCTAACAGCTACAGTGTCAGCTAACAGCTACAATAGAAGCTAACAGCTACAGTGTTGGCTAACAGCTACAGTAGAAGCTAACAGCTACAATAGAAGCTAACTCCCACAGTGTCAGCTAACAGCTACAGTTGACAATAAAGCCAGAATATTCCGTGACATCACCAATAAAAGATGGCAGCCCCCTACTGGTGAAAAGCAGAAAGAACAAGAGTGTTTTGGTGAATCTGGTGAAGTCAGTTTGATTGTGAAGATAAAAATAAGGCACATTAGCATGTGTACTATATGAGTCAGGGATTGAGCCCACAGCTAACAGCTACAGTTGACAATAAAGCCAGAATATTCTGTGACATCACCAATAAAAGATGGCAGCCCCCTACTGGTGAAAAGCAGAAAGAACAAGAGTGTTTTGGTGAATCTGGTGAAGTCAGTTTGATTGTGAAGATAAAAATAAGGCACATTAGCATGTGTACTATATGAGTCAGGGATTGAGCCCACAACCCTTTGGTAGAAAAAGACCTGTGCTACCACTGATCCACAGACATGACTGTAGCAGTAATGCTGCCCCCTGTGGGCATCATGTATACTAATAATGATGATGTCACAGGTGATTCTCACCTGAACAGTTTGACAGGAAGGAGGAGGTCACATGACTGTCTCCAGTAAAACACCTGACCAGAGAGAAAGAGAGAGAGTCAGAGTCATAAACACCAAAACCAGGTCCTAATGAGGCAGAACCTCATTTCTGAGGCACTGGTTAAAATTAAGGTTAGTCAAGTGTGTGTGTGTAGCTGGTCTTCCTCATGTTGTGGGGACCTAAATGTGTCTCCACACTCACATCATGGGGACTTGTCTTCCTTATGGTGGACAAAAATCAAGTCCCCATAACGTAAATGACTTCATTTTAAGGTGAAGACATGTTTTAAAGTTAGGCTGAGGTTAGGGTTAGGTTAAGGTTAGAGGTCAGGGTTAGGGTTAGGACACTAGTAATTATGGTTAAGGTTAGAGTAAGTCTGCAGGAAATGAATGGAAGTCAATGGAATGTCCTCTGAAGTCATGGAAACCAGACTGTGTGTGTGTGTAAGATCCTCTACTATGTCTTAGTCCAACTGGTATATGAGCTGTTGTTTTTGTGTCCCTCAGGTCTGAGCTCTGCAGCCCCGCCCTCCCTGTGTTGCCGTGGCGATGTTC
Organism: Brachirus orientalis; assembly: GCA_016785285.1. Taxonomy (NCBI): domain Eukaryota; kingdom Metazoa; phylum Chordata; class Actinopteri; order Pleuronectiformes; family Soleidae; genus Brachirus; species Brachirus orientalis. Next base: position 87,019 of record JAFBJR010000356.1, read on the forward strand.
CGTCGCAGGAAGAAGAAACGGAGGCCAGTCATCTCAGCGCCGCAACACTTTGAGCACCGCGTTCACACGTCGTTTGATGTCACCACAGGACGTTATGTCGGTCTGCCGCTGCAGTGGCAGAGCATCATCGACACACTGAGGAGGCCACGCCCACTCGTGGACCCCTCCAGCATAACTGAGATCGAGCTTGGACCCAAGAAGGTCAGAGGGCATGGGTGAGGGACTGTTAGCACCCCCTGCTGCTGAGAACCAGCCTGACACACACAGGCTAACTCTTGTGAGTCACAAGGGAAAAACCGGTTTTATCCACTTAACAAAAGACTTGTGTTATAAAATCGACATCAGTGTAAGTCTACAATGTCTTCAGAACATGTTCACGTCTTTATCTCACTGTTAGACAGATTTTTCCAACAGGAAAGTGAAGTTTGTAAACCAGTCACTCTCCCACACCAAAGTCCATAGAGAAAATCAGTGATTTTAGCTCACAGGGACACAGGAGCTGCTGGTCTACTGCTGCCTCGTGTGGTCACTTTGTGTCACTGAGGTAAATTTCAAACACTTGCCTCCATGTCTCAGGCTGGTTCTCGGCAGAAGGGGGCGCTCACAGTACAGTCATCTCTGACTTATGTGTCATAAAACCACACTTCAAAAACAACAACAACAACAAAACCACAGAACTATCCCTTTAATTAAATCTGTGTGTGTTTAAGTAAATCTGAAAATAACCATCTCCTGCAGATGATTGTTCGTGGAAGCTTCATCGGTCATGGAGATTACATCAGTCACGTGATATCGGAGATGAGTCGCGTGTCCGTCTCCAGCTCCAACTCTCTGCGTCGCAGCAGCCCGTCGGCACGGAAACGAGCCCGGTCGCTGGGCAGACTGGGAGAACTGCTGGAGGATGAGTCGTACCAGTATGAAGAGCTCAATCACCGTGGAGACGGCGGGAAGAGTGACAGGAGCTCCACCTACTGGCAGGACCGGATCCTCCGGGTCCGCAGTGAGGCCAGAAGCCCCAAACTGAACGGGGCTCTGCCGAGAGCCAGGTCCACCTGCCAGGTAGGTTCTGAACCAGCGTCCCACTCACCTGAGACACCTCACAAGACAGCTGTATGGTCTGCCCGCAGCGAGGGGGCGGAGCTAAGACAGAGGCCAGCTTCCTGTATCTACAGTCTGCAGATCAGGAAGACAAATAGTGGAGCAGCTTTCAATCACCTGCCCGAGCTGCTGTCATCTTCCAAACAAGCTCCCAGAAGTCCCTGCTCCTCCACCGACATCAAAGTAGGTTTCTCCAACGTTAGCCCAGCATACTCTTGAAGATACTACTGCTACTGTTAAGACAAAGCAAAGCTACAGCTGCTTAGGTTAGCTTAGCTTAAAACACAATGTTACAGCTGCTTAGGTTAGCTTAGCTTAAAACACAATGTTACAGCTGCTTAGCTTAAAACACAAAACAGCTGCTTAGGTTAGCTTAAAACACAAAGCTACAGCTGCTTAGCTTAAAACACAAAACTACAGCTGCTTAGCTTAGCTTAAAACAATGCTGCACCTGCTTAGGTTAGCTTAATGCACAATGTTACAGCTGCTTAGGTTAGCTTAATGCACAATGTTATAGTTGCTTAGGTTAGCTTAAAACACACAGCTGCTTAGGTTAGCTTAGCTTAAAACACAAAGCTACAGCTGCTTAGCTTAGTTTAAAACACAAAGCTACAGCTGTTTAGGTTAGCTTAAAACACAGAGCTACAGCTGCTTAGCTTAGTTTAAAACACAAAGCTACAGCTGTTTAGGTTAGCTTAAAACACAAAGCTACAGCTGCTTAGGTTAGCTTAATACACAAAGCTACAGCTGCTTAGGTTAGCTTAAAACACAAAGCTACAGCTGCTTAGGTTAGCTTAAAACACAAAGCTACAGCTGCTTAGGTTAGCTTAAAACACAAAGCTACAGCTGCTTAGCTTAGCTTAAAACACACAGCTGCTTAGGTTAGCTTAGCTTAAAACACAATGCTGCAGCTGCTTAGGTTAGCTTAATGCACAATGCTACAGCTGCTTAGGTTAGCTTAACTAAAATCAAAATGCTTTGGTTAGCTTAGCTTAAAACACAAAGCTACAGCTATTGATCGCTAACCTTGAGCTTGATTGATCTGTGTTAGCTCGACATGTGACTTATGTCTCCATCCTGCTCTTCTCCCCCAGTTGCCCCGCCCCTCCCCCTCCCCCCTCCCTCCCCCTCACAGCAGCAGCAGTCCACTCGTCTCTGGTCGAGGTTTACCTCAGCCTTTGCTCCGCCCCTCGTCCAGTGCCGTCCACTGGATGAAGCAGGATGGACCCTCCCGGCCCCGCCCCTCTTCTCCGCAGGTAGCAGCACCTGAGGCGGGTCAGAAGGTGACACATGAGGAGTTTAAGGCGGCGCTGCAGATGGTGGTGGACCCAGGTGACCCGAGGAGGGCGCTGGAGAACTTTGTGAAGATTGGAGAGGGGTCGACGGGTGTGGTCTGCATCGCCCGAGAGAGAGTGAGCGGGCGACAGGTGGCGGTGAAGATGATGGACCTGAGGAAGCAGCAGCGCAGAGAACTGCTCTTTAACGAGGTACAGGTGGAGCACAGGGGGCGGAGCTTCACATTTACTCATTTCTTTTACCTGTTCTTAAGGACAAAGGGATAGTTCAGTGTTTTTGTCTTTTTGTTTCCACCTGGTTGTTTGAGGTACTGACAAAGAGTCAGAGCTGGTCATTGGTCGTTTTGGTCATTTTTTTGTGTTGTCTTTTCCAACAGGAAACTGAAGTTTGTAAACCAAAGTCCATGGAGAAAATCAGTGATTTTAGCTCACAGGGACACAGGAGCTGCTGGTCTACTGCTGCCTCGTGTGGTCACTTTGTGTCACTGAGGTCAATCTGAACAAAGGATTTCAAACACTGAAGTGACAAAATAAGACATGTGAACTTAGTGATGGAGGCAGCAGTGGATCAACAACTCCTGTGTCCCTGTGAGCTAAAATCACTGATTTTCTCTATGGACTTTGGTGTGGGAGAGTGAGTGGTTTACAAGCCTGTGTTTTGGAGTGTGGAATCTGGTGTATGTGGTGTTTTGTGCTTTTTCCACAATGTCCCCTGGTGTGTGCGTGTTGTTTGAAGTTCAGTGTGGGTCAGCTGTCAGATCACATGATACAAGTGTCTGTTGTCAGGTGGTGATCATGAGAGACTACAGGCACCACAATGTGGTGGAGATGTTCCGCAGTGCTGTGGTGGAGGAGGAACTCTGGGTAATTATGGAGTACCTGCAGGGCGGCGCTCTCACCCACATCATCAGTGAAAGCAGGTGAGCAGGAAGTGGAACACACCTGTGTCTTTATGTGGACGTGCAGTGACTCAGCTGTCTGTGTCTCAGGCTGAGCGAGCAGCAGATGGCGACGGTGTGCGAGGGCGTCCTGCAGGCGCTGTCGTACCTTCACAGTCAGGGAGTGATTCACCGAGACGTGAAGAGTGACTCAATACTGCTGACGCTGGACGGGAGGGTAACACACAGACACACAAACACACACACACATGTTTATGCTTCTATCACAGTGAGGACCCTCATAGACATAATACATTCTCTAGTCCCTTACCCTAACCCTAAAACCAGGTCTTAACCCTGAAAAAGCCCTTTGAAGAAGTGAGGACATTTTGTCAAAATGTCCTCACTTTGACAAAATGTCCTCACTTTGTCAAAATGTCCTCACTCAGTCAAAATGTCCTCACTTTGACAAAATGTCTTCACTTTGACAAAATGTCCTCACTCAGTCAAAATGTTCTCACTTTGACAAAATGTCCTCACTTTGACAAAATGTCTTCACTTTGACAAAATGTCCTCACTCAGTCAAAATGTCCTCACTTTGACAAAATGTCCTCACTCAGTCAAAATGTCCTCACTTTGACAAAATGTCTTCACTTTGACAAAATGTCCTCACTCAGTCAAAATGTCTTCACTTTGACAAAATGTCCTCACTCAGTCAAAATGTCCTCACTTTGACAAAATGTCCTCACTTTGACAAAATGTCTTCACTTTGACAAAATGTCCTCACTCAGTCAAAATGTCTTCACTCAGTCAAAATGTCCTCACTTTGACAAAATGTCCTCACTCAGTCAAAATGTCCTCACTTTGACAAAATGTCCTCACTTTGACAAAATGTCCAAATGTCCTCACTTTGACAAAATGTCCTCACTTTGACAAAATGTCCTCACTTTGACAAAATGTCCTCACTTTGACAAATGCACAATCATCACTGAGTTGATTTGCTTTTGTTTTCTACATCATTGACTGAAAAATACAATTGTATCAAATCATCTTCTTCTTTTTTCAATCTCACCGCAGATCAAACTGTCTGACTTTGGCTTCTGCGCTCAGATCAGCAGAGACGTCCCCAAGAGGAAGTCTCTGGTGGGGACACCATACTGGATGGCTCCTGAGGTTATTGCCAAAACCCCGTATGGTCCTGAGGTGAAGACACATGTGCAGGCAAAAAGGCACAGCTACATTTAAGTGTGTTTGCACATACTAACAGCAGCTGTGACCTCTGCCCCTCAGGTGGACATCTGGTCTTTGGGCATCATGGTGGTGGAGATGGTCGATAGAGAACCACCATATTTCAGTGACACGCCCATTAACGCCATGAAAAAGCTGCGGGATGAAGCAGCTCCGAGTGTGAAGAACGTCCAGCAGGTCAGACACTCACACGCTCACACGCTCGCACACACACACACACACACACACGCCCCTTACCCTAACCTTCACTCAATTCTAACCCTAAAACCAGGTCTTAACCCTGAAAAAGCCCTTTAAAGAAGTGAGGACCAGACAAAATGTCCTCACTCTGCAGCAAATACAAGAACACACACACACTCTCTATTAGTTGACATGATATAAACATATTTATATATAAAGTGTATAAAAATAGGCTCCTCCTTACATTCCATTAAAAAAAAACATGAAAATGCAAAGTGACTAACCTGTTAGCAGCATGCGTGACGTCGTCACACCTGGTTCTGGCCCCATGCGTGACGTCGTCACACCTGGTTCTGGCCCCATGCGTGACGTCGTCACACCTGGTTCTGGTTCTATGTGTGATGATGTCACTCTCTGTCGTGTTCAGGTGTCTCCGGGGTTAAAGGACTTCCTGGGCCGCATGTTGACGCGTGATGCCCTGCGGCGAAGTAGCGCCACTGAGCTGCTGCAGCATCCGTTCCTGCTTCAGGCCGGAGCGCCGCGGTGTCTGGTGCCCCTGGTGGAGCTGCACCGCAAACGCATGTCACTCTGCTGAAAGGCGGAGCGAGTCCCGCCCACCAATGAGCCCCTCCCCCACCGCTCAGGTGAGTGATGTCACCCTGACCACAGCCTGTACATGGAGGGTCACGGGGTCATTTCTGGACATGGACTTGGACCTCCAGCCATGACATGGTGTTCACATGTTTACAAAAGGAAGAACAATCACACTTTTCCTTGTTACATTTAAAGAAACCAAGACAAGTTTGTTACATTTTCTCACACACACACACATAATAAATAAAATCATGGTAAATCAATGGGTCTCAGGATTATAATTGTATGTTTATAATGTTTTTGTACCTTTGTACGTGTTGCTTTTATGAATTTATTTAAATGTGGATGTTTGTTGTTTTTGTTTGACTGAACTCAGATTATACTTTTTTATTTGCTGACAAAGCAGTTATGTAAAATGTAATAACTATATATTAATATGTGACTTTTGAGTTTTTCTTATCACTGAAACAGCTTCATTTTCTCATGAATGTAAAATAATGTACATGAATAAAAGTCCATATTTCTAATGACTGTTTTTCATTTTCATCTTTTATCTCAGACGTCCAGATTCTTTCCAGCTGCACTTTGTCTCCATTTAAATCCTGATTCTCAAAACCTGTCTGGTCTCTTTCAGTTTTAATTTTAAAAAAGTTTGTTTGTCCCCAGGGGGGGACGTTCAGGGGGGACATTCAGGGGGACGTTCAGGGGGGGCATTCAGGGGGACATTCAGGGGGACATTCAGGGGGACATTCAGGGGGGGCATTCAGGGGGACATTCAGGGGGACATTCAGGGGGGACATTCAGGGGGACATTCAGGGGGGCGTTCAGGGGGGACATTCAGGGGGGCATTCAGCGTTCAGGGGGACGTTCAGGGGGACATTCAGGGGGACGTTCAGGGGGGACATTCAGGGGGGGCATTCAGGGGGACGTTCAGGGGGGCGTTCAGGGGGACGTTCAGGGGGACATTCAGGGGGACATCACTACACGTCTGAAAGACAACGAAGACACTTTATCAGCTGACAGAAGAGTCGCTCGTTATCAGAGAAGCAGCATGAAGGCAATCAGCTGTTATTTTAGAACATGTGTGTGTTTTCTGTCAGAAACACTGACCTTGTCAGGACCAGTAGTCCTCATGGAGACCAAAACCTGGTTGTAATGAAACAGAACCACATTCCTGTCTAACTGGTTGAGTTTAGGACTAAGATTTGAATTGTGGTTAGGTAGAGAAAATGAGTGATTTTAGCTCGTGGTGACACAGGAGCTGCTGGTCTACTGCTGCCTCGTGTGGTCACTTTGTGTCACTGACTCAAATCTGAAGAGACAAAATAAGACATTTGAACTTAGTGATGGAGGCAGCAGTAGACCAGCAGCTCCTGTGTCACCACGAGCTAAAATCACTGATTTTCTCTATGGACTTTGGTGTGGGAGAGTGAGTTCCTGTTTCCTGTTGGAAAAGTCTGTCTAACAGTGAGATAAAGACGTGAACATGTTCTGACGAGATCGTAATATCAGGATAAAGAACACGTTTGCAGACTCAGATTCAAGTGTGTGCTTTTTATTTGGAGGCTGAGAGCTGATGAGTCAAGACTGTCACAGATAAAGAGACACAAACACTTCAGCCAATCACATCACACTCTTCTCGTCTGACCTGCAAACATGGGACATTTTGTCCTCAGACGACACGTGAGGAATGAAACGTTGGTGTCGCTGCTGGAAACATTTTAATATCAGGGTTTTAAACATGTTTGTCATTTCAGCTGAGACTGAAGTATGAAGCATAACGAAACATTTATTCTGTTTTATTTTAAATAATGTTCTCACCACAGAAGCTCTTCATCAAAGAGACGCAAGGAAAATATAATGTAATGTGTAAAATTCTCTGTGTATATACACACACACACACACAGAATGATTGAATATAGTTTCTGTACATGAGATATTTTGTATGAAATATTATTGCTGTTCTTATTTTATTTGGTTTTGCAGTTTAAAAAAACCCCAAACTTTTCATTGTTGTATAATATTGATTTTTGAATCTTATACAACTGCAGTGTGTGTGTGTGCGTGCACATGTGTGTGTGTGTGTGTGTGCGTGCACATGTGTGTGTGCGTGCACATGTGTGTGTGTGTGGGGGGGGGGGGTAATGTGTGGGGGGGGGGTTAAATGAGGAGGTGTCATTCTTCTGGGCTTCTTCTCTATCAGCAGTCAGATTAACAGTGACTCTGCTTCTCCTAAAATGGACTTTCACAGCCAAAGGTCCTGGATCTGCCCTCCTGGTGTTGTCCCTCTTCCGGGACAGATTTAGTTCTTGTTGTCAGTTGTCTCCTAATTTGGAATGCTGTGAACCTTCATAAAAGCTTGGCAGCAGCAAAGAGTCTGCACTTGTTTGTCTGATTCACCGGGGAAAGTCTCTCTCTCTTCTTGTTCCGGCAGCTGACAACTTCCAGCCTCAACCATGGGTGACACGCTGATGGCTGAGTTTGGGAAAGCGGCTCCTTACCTGAGGAAGTCAGACAAGGAGCGCCTGGAAGCTCAGACCAGAGCTTTCGATATCAAGACAGAGTGTTTTGTAGTTGATGAGAAGGTGGAATATGTGAAGGGACAAATCCAGAGCAAAGACGGAGGGATGGTGACTGTCAAGAAGGAAGACGGAACGACTGTAACCGTCAAAGAGTCCGATGTTCACCCTCAGAACCCACCAAAATTTGATAAAATTGAAGATATGGCAATGTTTACTTTCCTCCATGAGCCGGCAGTGCTGTTCAACCTCAAAGAGCGTTACGCAGCCTGGATGATCTACACCTACTCTGGACTCTTCTGTGTCACTGTCAACCCCTACAAGTGGCTTCCCGTCTACGACACCAAGGTGGTGGCGGCCTACAGGGGGAAGAAGAGAAGCGAGGCCCCGCCTCACATCTTCTCTATCTCTGATAATGCTTACCAGTACATGCTGACTGACAGAGAGAACCAGTCCGTCCTCATCACCGGAGAATCCGGAGCCGGAAAGACCGTCAACACTAAGAGAGTCATCCAGTATTTTGCCAGCATCGCTGCTGTCGGTGGTGGAGGCAAAAAAGACGCCAGCAAGGGGACACTGGAGGACCAAATCATCCAGGCCAACCCAGCGCTGGAGGCCTTCGGCAATGCCAAAACTTCGAGAAACGACAACTCGTCTCGTTTCGGAAAATTCATTCGCATCCACTTTGGCACGAGCGGCAAACTGTCCTCAGCTGACATCGAGACCTACCTGCTGGAAAAGTCACGTGTCACCTTTCAGCTCAAGGCCGAAAGGAACTACCATATCTTCTATCAGATCCTGTCCAATCAGAAGCCGGAGCTACTGGACATGCTGCTGATCACCAACAACCCGTACGACTACTCCTACATCTCCCAAGGAGAAGTAACAGTCGCCTCCATCAATGACTCGGAGGAGCTCATGGCCACAGACAGTGCCTTTGACGTGCTTGGCTTCACTCCAGAGGAGAAGATGGCCGTTTATAAACTCACCGGCGCCATCATGCACTATGGCAACATGAAGTTCAAACAGAAGCAGCGTGAGGAACAGGCCGAACCCGACGGGACAGAGGCTGCTGATAAATCTGCTTATCTGATGGGGCTAAACTCTGCTGACCTCATTAAAGGCCTGTGCCATCCACGGGTCAAGGTAGGAAATGAATATGTCACCAAAGGACAAAGTGTGGACCAAGTTTACTATGCCATCGGTGCTTTGGCTAAGTCTGTGTATGAAAAGATGTTTAACTGGATGGTTGTGAGAATTAACCAGTCCCTGGACACAAAACAGCACCGCCAATATTTCATAGGGGTGTTGGACATCGCAGGCTTTGAGATCTTTGATTTTAACACCTTTGAGCAGTTGTGCATCAACTTTACCAACGAGAAACTGCAACAGTTTTTCAATCATCATATGTTTGTTCTGGAGCAAGAGGAGTACAAGAAAGAAGGAATTGAGTGGGAGTTCATCGACTTCGGGATGGACTTACAGGCCTGTATTGACCTCATTGAGAAGCCACTGGGGATCCTGTCTATTCTGGAGGAAGAGTGCATGTTCCCCAAAGCCAGTGACCAGACGTTCAAGTCAAAGCTCTATGATAATCATCTGGGCAAAAACAAAATGTTTGAAAAACCCCGAGCAGCAAAGGGGAAAGCAGAGGCTCATTTTGCCCTGGTTCATTATGCTGGTACAGTGGACTACAACATCAGTGGGTGGCTGGTCAAAAACAAAGATCCCCTGAATGAAACTGTGGTTGGTCTTTTCCAGAAATCGTCTCTGAAGCTCCTCAGTCTGCTGTTTTCAAGTTATTCAGGAGCTGACAGTGGTGACAAGGGAGCTGGGAAAGGCGCCAAGAAGAAAGGCTCCTCATTCCAGACCGTGTCTGCACTTCACAGGGAAAACCTGAACAAGCTGATGACCAACCTCAAGACCACACATCCACACTTTGTTCGCTGTCTGATTCCCAATGAGAGGAAAACTCCAGGAGTCATGGACAACTGCCTTGTGATGCACCAGCTGCGCTGTAATGGTGTCCTAGAAGGCATCCGAATTTGTAGGAAGGGTTTCCCAAACCGGGTGCTCTACGGTGACTTTAAACAGCGCTACCGGATCCTGAATGCCTCTGCCATCCCCGAGGGTCAGTTCATTGACTGCAAGAAGAGTGCTGAAAAGTTGTTGGGATCACTGGACATCGACCACAGTCAGTACAAGTTTGGACACACAAAGGTTTTCTTCAAAGCTGGCCTTCTGGGAACACTGGAGGAGATGCGAGATGAGCAACTCTCTCGGATCATCACCAGAATCCAGGCTAATGCCCGAGCGCTTCTCATGAGGGCACAGTTTGCTAAGCTAGTGGAACGTAGAGATGCTTTGATGGTCATCCAGTGGAACCTCCGTTCTTTCCTTGGAGTAAAAAATTGGCCCTGGATGAAGCTCTTCTTCAAGATCAAACCACTGCTGAAGAGCGCTGAGGCTGAGAAAGAGATGGCCAACATGAAAGATGAGTTCAACAAACTAAAAGAAGCAATGGAGAAATCGGAAGCAAGACGGAAGGAACTAGAGGAGAAAATAGTGACCCTTCTCCAAGAGAAGAACGACCTGACTCTGCAAGTCCAGTCTGAACAGGATACTCTAACAGATGCTGAAGAACGCTGTGAACAGCTCATAAAGAGCAAGATCCAACTGGAGGCCAAACTAAAGGAGATGACAGAGAGACTTGAAGATGAAGAGGAGCTGAACGCTGACCTTACTGCAAAGAAACGCAAACTTGAAGATGAATGCTCCGAGCTGAAGAAAGATATAGATGACCTGGAGCTGACTTTGGCCAAGGTTGAAAAAGAGAAACATGCTACAGAAAATAAGGTGAAAAACCTGACAGAGGAGATGGCTTCCCAGGATGAAAACATCATGAAGCTGACCAAAGAGAAGAAGGCGCTGCAAGAGGTTCACCAGCAGACACTGGATGACCTTCAGAGTGAAGAGGACAAAGCCAACAGCTTAAACAAAGCAAAGGTGAAACTGGAGCAACAGGTGGATGATCTGGAGGGCTCGCTAGAGCAGGAGAAGAAGGTCAGGATGGACCTGGAGCGCTCAAAGAGAAAACTAGAAGGCGACCTGAAACTGAGCCAGGAGAGTTTGATGGACTTGGAGAATGACAAGCAGCAACTGGAGGAAAAGCTGAAGAAAAAGGACTTTGAGGTTGTCAAAATCAGTTCAAGACTGGAGGATGAGCAGGTGGCGTCACTTCAGCTCCAAAAGAAGCTGAAAGAAAACCAGGCACGCATTGAGGAGCTGGAAGAGGAGCTAGATGCTGAGCGTGCAGCCCGGGCCAAAGTGGAGAAGCAGCGCTCCGATCTTTCACGTGAGCTGGAGGACATCAGTGAACGTCTGGAAGAAGCAGGTGGAGCAACATCAGCTCAGGTTGAGCTGAACAAGAAAAGAGATGCCGAATTTCAGAAGCTGCGAAGAGAGCTGGAAGAATCTACGCTTCACTACGAGGCCACTGCTGCCACCTTGAGAAAGAAACATGCTGACAGTGTTGCTGAACTGGGGGAACAGATTGACAACCTGCAGCGGGTAAAGCAGAAGCTAGAGAAAGAAAAAAGTGAGCTAAAGCTGGAGCTGGACGACTTGTCCTCTAACATGGAGAGCGTGGTAAAGACAAAGTCAAACATCGAGAAGATGTGCCGAACGATGGAAGACAACATGAACGAGTACAAGAGTAAATATGAGGAAGCTCAAAGAGCCATCAATGACCTGAGTACCCAGAGGGCCAAGCTGCTCACTGAAAATGGAGAGTTTGGACGTCAGCTGGAGGAGAAGGAGTGTCTAATATCACAGCTGACCAGAGGGAAGAACTCGTACAACCAGCAAGTAGAAGATTTACGCAGACAACTAGAAGAGGAGGTGAAGGCAAAGAATGCTCTCGCCCACGCTCTGCAGTCTGCTCGTCACGACTGCGATCTGCTGCGAGAACAGTTTGAAGAAGAGCAGGAAGCCAAGGCGGAGCTGCAGAGAGCTCTGTCCAAATCTAACAGTGAGGTATCAGCATGGAGGACAAAGTATGAGACTGATGGGATCCAAAGGACAGAGGAGCTGGAGGAAGCAAAGAAGAAGCTGGTTCAGAGACTGCAAGAAGCAGAGGAGGCCATTGAAGCTGTGAATGCTAAGTGTTCATCTCTCGAGAAGACCAAGCACCGCCTCCAAAATGAGATTGAAGACCTGATGCTGGACCTTGAGAGATCTAATGCAGCGTCTGCAGCACTTGACAAGAAGCAGAGAGCCTTTGACAAAGTCTTGGCAGAGTGGAAACAGAAGTTTGAGGAGTCACAGTGTGAGCTGGAGGCCTCCCAAAAGGAAGCTCGCTCTCTGAGTACCGAACTCTTCAAACTGAGAAATGCCTTTGAAGAGAGTCTGGATCAACTAGAGACGATGAAGAGAGAAAACAAAAACCTCCAGGAGGAGATCTCTGACCTCACTGACCAGCTGGGGGAGGGCGGTAAAAGTGCACATGAACTGGAAAAGATCCGGAAGCAGCTCGAGCAAGAAAAGGCTGAGCTCCAAACAGCTCTGGAGGAGGCAGAAGCTTCTCTGGAGCACGAAGAGAGCAAGATCCTGCGAGCTCAACTTGAGTTTAACCAAGTGAAGGCTGACATGGAGCGGAAAGTAGCTGAGAAAGACGAGGAGATGGAACAGGCAAAGCGAAACTACCAACGCATGCTTGAGTCACTTCAAACCTCTGTGGAATCTGAAACCAGGAGCCGCAACGAGGCCCTGAGAGTCAAGAAGAAGATGGAAGGTGATCTGAATGAAATGGAAATTCAGCTCTGTCAAGCTAACAGGCAGGCAGCCGATGCACAAAAACAGCTTAAGAGCCTCCAGGCATTCCTGAAGGACACTCAGTTGCAGCTGGATGATGCGCAGCACAGCAACGATGACCTGAGAGAGAACATTGCTCTTCTGGAGCGACGGAACAATCTGATCCAGGCTGAGCTGGAGGAGGTGAAGGCTGCTCTCGAGCAAACAGAACGAAGTCGCAAACTTGCAGAGCAAGAGCTGACTGATGCCACCGAGCGAATACAACTCCTGCATTCCCAGAACACAAGCCTGATCAACCAGAAGAAGAAGCATGAAGCAGACCTCCTCCACCTTCAGAATGAGATGGAAGAGGCCATTCAGGAAAACCGTAACGCTGAGGAGAAGGCAAAGAAAGCCATCACAGATGCAGCCATGATGGCCGAGGAGCTGAAAAAGGAGCAGGACACAAGCGCACATCTGGAACGCATGAAGAAGAACATGGAGCAGACTATCAAAGACTTGCAACACCGTCTGGATGAGGCTGAGCAGGTCGCAATGAAGGGTGGCAAGAAACAGCTCCAGAAACTGGAAGCTCGCATCAAAGAGCTGGAGAATGAGATGGAGGCAGAGCAGAAAAGGGGAATAGAGTCCATCAAAGGGATTCGCAAGTATGAACGCCGGATCAAGGAGCTCACTTACCAGACCGAGGAAGACCGCAAGAACATGGCTCGTCTCCAGGACCTGGTTGACAAACTGCAGCTCAAGGTCAAGTCCTACAAACATGCAGCAGAAGAAGCCGAGGAGGCTGCAAACACCAACATGACTAAACTCCGCAAACTGCAGCACGAGCTGGAGGAGGCAGAGGAGAGAGCCGACATCGCCGAGTCCCAGGTGAACAAGCTGAAGGCCAGGACCAGGGATGGATCCTCCAAGAAGGGTCTGGATGAGTGAGGGAATTCCAGATCCACTTCACAGGTGTGTTCACACTGACACTTTCAACCACATCTCAGAGTCTTCATCAGAAGATGCCAAGTTGTTCCTGAACATGGAACCTGCTCGATTTGAGTGAACTCATCTTCTGATGGAGAAAAGTGGGGTGTGGTTAAAAACTCTGGCCAGATGAAGATTAAACCAGAAGAAAAAATCTGACAGATACAGAAACAGATACATTTTATTTCTTTGATGGCAGAAATATAGTGTCTATGTGCTGATGATGTCATCACTCTCTGGTCACTAATGTCTGTGACTCTGTTTTGATTGACAGGTGTTTCTTTAAGTGGACGACACCAGACAATGATCTGCACCAACAGCTGAGCCAAAACCTGATCTTTGGTCCTTTAGACTCCTATAGCTGCACTTACCCACAGTTACCAGTGTTTACCAGTTCTGTAGTTGCATGTGTTGACCTGTAGTGGAGTTTCATTAAACTGTTGTTAACCCAGTTTGAATGTCTCATGTTTCTATAAAATATAAAACACAGAGTCACAAAACATCAACACAGCCCGGACGTTTGTAAACCACTCACTCTCCCACACCAAAGTCCATAGAGAAAATCAGTGATTTTAGCTCACAGGGACGCAGGAGCTGCTGGTCTACTGCTGCCTCATGTGGTCACTTTGTGTCACTGATTTAAATTCTAAATGAAGGATTTTAAAAGCCGAAATGACCAAATAAGACATTTGGACTTAGTGATGGAGGCAGCAGTGGATCAACAACTCCTGTGTCCCTGTGAGCTAAAATCACTGATTTTCTCTATGGACTTTGGTGTGGGAGAGTGACAAACCCTTATTTAGAATTGAATTAATTTAAATGAATATGGAAACAGCTGTTAACTTATCACATTAGATGGAAATAGACAAAAATTGAATCAGTTTGTCTTCTACAATCACATAACCAGCATCCTAAAAAAACTCAGACATGAGTGAAGGAAACTTCAGAACTGAAAATTCACTTGGTTTATTGAGAGTTTCAGAAACAGATGTTTTTGAAATTACACACAGAAAAGGGAAAAAAAAAAACAGACAAATCAGAAAAACCACCTGGACACAAAGTCCAAAAGCTGGACTCAGAGTTGGACAATTCTGACCACATCCATTCTCACTGAGAACCAGATGGTTCCAGTTCATCAAGGACTGCAGCACAATCAGAGGGGGTCCAGAGGGCAGTTAGGGTCAGCTGGTTCTGGTCTGTACCAAGCTGGTTATGATGTTTACTTCATTGGTTCCTGTCAGATTCTGGACTGGTCTGGGTTACCCCAGTGTCATTTGATTCTGATTGTGTGATGAAAATATTTTTAATATCATTTTTGAAACTGTCCAATTCTTACAACCTGTTTCTGCCGAGTCCAGGACACCTGGGGTCCAAACGGCTCTGACCTGGTTTGTGAGACAGTTTTTTTCTCTTGCTGTCTACATGGATTCTGTAGCAACTTGGTTTATATGAAACCATTTTTGACTGGTTGCAGCCTCGTGTATCTGATTCTGGACCTCAGTCACTAAATCTAGCAAAATTAGCTGGTTTGGAATCTGTTTGCTCTACAGTGCTTCAAACTGGTTCTGAGACAGTTCAGCCTTGATTTATGGGGAACCTGGTTCAGTGGGGAGTGGTTAAAACCCCCAATTGGTTCATAATTAGATTAGGACTCCTTAAACTGGTCTAGTCCATGGCCTGAGTCAGTTTGGCCCACATTAGTGGTTTTTGAAAAGGTCTACACCGGGTAATGTGAAATGCTTGGGTTCTGTGGGTTCAGATTTGGTCTGTTTGGACTGAATCTGGGCCTGTATGCGACTCTCAGCATGGGTCAGTTTGGAACTGGGTGGTTCTGGGTCGGTCCAGTGTAGATGAATGATTCTTCAGAAGTGGTTTGTGGTGTTTTGAACGGTTGTCTCTGCTACACGAGTCAGTGGGGATACTAATCAATACTCTTATTGATCCTATACCATCATCAGCTGCTGAGGAGCCTGAACTCACCAGCAGAGGGCAGACTCTTGTGTCTGACAGTAAACTGTGACATCAGCAGTTTTGTTTCCCTGAGTCATGTTCTGTGGTTTGGACTGACTTCAGTGGCTGCTGCTTCACTGACGCCGGCTCTGCCATGACTTAGCTTCTTCACGCCGATGTTAACTGTAGCAACATTTTTAACCCTAACCCCGGGAATCCACTGAATGTGTCGCCGTTGTAGCATTGGAAGTGAGACGTGTCCACTTTAGTCAATGACTCAGCTTCCACTGTCTGTCTGTGTCACGTAGCGGCTCCGTCGTCGTTCAATCAGTCCGTCAGTTCTGCAGAAAATACGCGACGGTTCCATTTTGGCTGGATGACGGAACAAAACGCTCGAGTTCAGCAGAATTCAGCACGAGCAGGACAGGAAGTCAAACACATGTGAATAAAATCTGTTTGTTTTTTTCAGAATAAAGGACAACATCAACAACACTCTTGTCGTTCATCTGTGTCTTGTGTTTACGGAGCCGTGGGCGGAGCTGCATTCAGTGGAATCCCGGGTTAAGGAGTGTTATCTGTATTTTTTTTTACATGCGATGCAAGTGGGTGTGTCTTTGTTGGATTTAACTAAAAAGTTAACAAACACCAAACATGGACACCTGACACAGGCAGCTTCATCATGATTGGTTGAGACACAGAAAAGCGTTTGATCTGTGCTCACAGTCTAAAAAAAGTAAATGTAACATAAACATCAATGGCGGCTGTTTGTGCACACACTAACCGCTGACCGAGGAAGTGCCGTCGTTAGCCATCCCCCGTCACAGGAAGTGGAAATGTAAACAAACTCAGATCATTGCTAGTGTTTTCATGTCACATGTTCCCATCATGCATCACTGTGAAGACAGAGACTGAGAGACACCACTGTTACAGTAAAGGCACCAATCACAGCGCCCGCTGGAGGACACGTGACGAATCAGGAGGCAGAATCCAGTCCAGTCAGTCCGGTTTATACACAATTACACCAAAAACTGAACAATACAATTTCATCTAGTTGGATACAAAGTGATGACATCATCATCATCATCATCATCAGGGCGAGTCCACTGACCTGAGGCTTGACCGCTGCCGAGTCACATCAAACACTGCGTCCACTCGAGGTCAAGTCAGCGATGATGACACGCGTGAACTGGTCCAGGATCAGGATCAGGATCTGCCAGACCAACACTGACACGTACTTTAATATTTGGTGAAACTGCAGACATGAACATGTGAGTGGATCATGAATGTAAATCAACACTTTTACAGATTTGACTAAACGGAGCCACAGCGCCCTCTATGTTAGTGCACGCTTACACTGGCAGTGACACGCTCATAGACCAGTCGGGTGGAGGAGCATGATGGGAGTTTTCTCCGCAGACCTGTGGTAGATTCCATGTCTGTCCACCTGCCCATGTGACTTTGGTACATTCTAGTGCTGGAACCATTTGAACACAATTCAGTGACCAACTGCACCTTTTCTCCTTCACGTTCTTTACTAGAACCTTAAGTTCTGGTTCTGTTGAAGAACCAGAACTTGAGCCAATAAACACATGATCTGAAGATTCAACTCCATCGCACTGAGCAAAACACTTGACCTTCACCGTTTCCTAACTTTTCTGATCGTTTCTCCTACAAGATTCCGACTTTTTAAAGGGAGAGTTCAACTATTCTGGAGTGTGGCTGTTGTTGTGAGCGCCCCCTGCTGCTGAGGTCAAGTCTGACACACAGATGCTCACTCTTACTGACAACATGTCTGCCAGCAGATACAAAGAAAAACTCACTTTAGCTGCTTGAAAAAAAGACTCAGTTAATCATAAAATCTATGTCAGTTTAGTCTACAATATCTTCAGAACATGTTCATGTCCTTATCTCACTGTTAGAAGTTTGTAAACCACTCACTCTCCCACACCAAAGTCCATAGAGAAAATCAGTGATTTTAGCTCACAGGGACACAGGAGTTGTTGATCCACTGCTGCCTCCATCACTAAGTTCAAATGTCTTATTTGGTCAATTCGGCTTTTAAAATCCTTCATTTAGAATTTAAATCAGTGACACAAAGTGACCACACGAGGCAGCAGTAGACCAGTAGCTCCTGTGTCCCTGTGAGCTAAAATCACTGATTTTCTCTATGGACTTTGGTGTGGGAGAGTGAGTGGTTTACAAACTTCAGTTTCCTGTTGGAAAAGTCTGTCTGACAGTGAGATGAAGACGTGAACATGTTCTGAAGATATCATAGACTTAAACTGAAGTAGATTTTTATTACACAAGTCTTTTGTTAAGCGGTCAAAATTGGTTTTTCAGCCATGTTTTCACTGAGAGTCAACAGTGTCAGACTGGTTCACAGCAGCAGGGGGCGCTCACAGCACAGTCAGTGCTGACTATAGCTGTGTCTTAATCCAGGATCTGGATCCTACAGAGTTTGCAGCCGATGGATGGAGTGGAGTGTACGGTCCCTTTCTTTTTCTCCTAATAAATTCCGAGCGCTTAAATACTGCCATCTACAGGTCAAAGTCCTTCTTCTGCTCCTTGAAGTCTGACTGTTGATTTAAGCCCTAATCAGCTAAAACATCCTAAAAATCTGATAAATTTAAAGATATTTAATAAATATATTTTATTTTTGAACATAATTATAGAACTATTATTTTTTATTACTATTACTTATTAAGTTTTATTATTTAGTGTTTTTTGTCAGTACTAGTTTTTACAGTTTATCAGTTTTGTGATTATTCATTAGTTTTGATGGAGCCTCCAGTTAATATTATTTCAAATATTTCATGTGATAGTGGAGTAAATGTGGACGACGCTGGTGTGTGATGTATCACAGGCTGAGAGACAAACATGGACAAGACAAACAATTCCCCTTAAATGTGACGAAGCTGGAAAATGATTTACAAATAGAACTGATCTCCTCACAGATTTATGATGTGAACAACAGATAGAATAAAACATTATTTCTAAAACAACATCATATATGAAAGTCAACTAACTAATGCAGTCAACTCTATAATGTGAAGGAGTCGATGAGTCGCGTGACAATTGGGACACGCCCACTGCGCAGTGCTGCGACACATTTTGACGACATCCAGACGACGAATCCACACTGAAGGATCCAGAACCTGGACTGAGACACAGCTCATGTGTGTAACCACACTTGAGAAAATCCTAACTATCCCTTTAAGAATGTCCTGACATAAAGCTGCACATGAAGATGTGATGCCCACTTTTTTGAGCCCACTAATCTTCATGTTGTCAAAGGCTGAGTGTCAACAGACTGACCAATCACCAGCCCCGCTGTTCACTGTGCACATGCCTGTCTCAGTTATGCATATACTTAAAAAGTGCAGATTAAAGTTTACGTCTTTTGGGTTCAAGTGCATCAATTTGTTCTCACATTTATGGCTTTTCTTAGGTAATAAACTGGTATGAATGCAGACGTCGCTTCTATAGTCTCTTGGTGTGTTTGGAGTTGTAGTGGCTCCTCATGTCTTTACGGAGACGGAACTTCTCTCCACACACACCGCAGATGTACAGGTGGACGTCCATGTGCTTCTCCAGCTGTTCTCCACCAGGGAAGATCTGGAAACACACCTGGCAGATGGTTTCTCCGGCGGACAGGTGGGAAATCATGTGTCGAACGTGGTCGTGTTTGAGGAAGGTTCCCTGGTCGCAGACGGGGCACACGTAGCGCGCCATGCCTTTGTGCATGTCGGTGTGTAGCCGCAGCTGGCGCTCCCGCAGGAACTGCTTCCCGCAGGTCTGGCAGGTGAACTGCTTCTCCTTGGTGTGGACAGTGTAGTGCTCCCTAAGATGACAGCGCTGGTAGAAGCCTTTACCGCAAATGCTGCAAAAGTGTTTGCGGCGGTGATCCGGTTCAGCGCCCTCCTCCAGCAGCACCGGGCGGAACAGCTCCTGCTCGTGGCAGGACAATGCGTGCTCCAGCGCCACGCTCTCGTTCTGGAACAGCAGGCCGCAGTGAGGGCAGGCCAGGTCGGCGGCCTCCAGCAGACCCTCTTCCACACCTTGCTGCTCTTCCAGCAGCAGAACCTCGTCCTCTCCGTGGGAGTCAGATTCTCCGCCGTGGGACTCGCCGCAGCGCTCCGCGTGCTCCTGGAGCTGCCGACCTTTGATCAGCACCTGGCCACACCGTCCACAGGCACATATGTGACCCATGTGGTTGGACAGGTAGTGGGTGGACTTGTCCTCTTCCGTCAACAGCGCTCCACACAGTTCACAGGGGGCCATATCTGCATCCTGCTTCTCATCTTTGACTTTACGAAGCTTCGCAGGAATCCCTGAATCGTCACTGCTGGACAAGTGAACTTCAAAAGGTTCGCTACCATTTTCCACACCTGACACGCTAGGCTCGGGTTCACGGTCCAAACCCATTTTCTCCCTCTGCGAGTCTTTTCGTGTCACATCTTTGAACTGCGAGCTACGGTCTCGGGCAGTGTGCTCGCCAACACGGACCATTTCAATGTCAGGGAACAGGTTTTCTTCTGGTTCAGTTTTGATGGAAACGCTCCGAGTCGACCCGGATTCTGTCCCAGCTGCCACTGACCTGATGGCAAGGTCGGAATTGGGAGGGGCCTCTGGCCAGTCGTCTTCACCTTTGCAGAGGACTCTGTGTTCCTCTGTGCTCTCCGACGCAGAACTCTCAGCTTTGCTCGAGTCGTTGTCGCCTTCTGCGTTTCCTCTTGGTGGGTGAAAGGCTTTCCGGTTAGTGCAGGTGAGGATGTGTTCGATGAGAAGCTTCTCACAGCTGAAGACGAAGCCACAGTCATCGCAGGTGTAGGTGCGACCAAACCTCGGACGGTCTTTGAGTGTTGAACTCCTGCCACTGGACCTCTTTCTTAAGTCGCACGGCTGCTCTGTTGCTCCGTCGACAGCCTGCGGTGCCACGATCAGAGGAGTGGTCATCGCCTCCTCCACCACAACCACCGGCCTGGTGACTGGTGCCGGAACTGTGGGGCGCGTGGCACTGCTACTGACGGATTTTGGGAAATGCTCTACTTCCTGTGCCGTAGCCGGCCTCTGCTGCTCATACATGCGGACGCCAAACATCATTTTCCCGCCACTGGACGAAGATGAGGCAGAGGAGGACGGGGTGAGGGTGGAGCTCTTGATGTCTCGGAGGTCCTCCAGAGAGTCAGGGATGTAGTACATCTGTAGATACGCCATGGAGGCCTTGAGCTCTTCAAACTCGTAGCTCCCCACCATGATGCGTCCGAGGTACATCAGCTGCAGGATGAGGTCAAAGCATTCGGCGCTAATCTGCATGTTGCTGAGGTCCAGGCGACCCGTCCCCTGCTGGTCCCGGATGAACATCATCCTGAAATAGGAGCTGCAGGCAGCAAGGACGGCCTTGTGCGCCCTGAAGTAAATGTCGCCAATGGCGATGAGACAGTCGCACAGGAAGCCCCACTCCCGCTGGTTGTTGAGCTGCTGGAGAACATGATCGCTGTGACTTGGCCTCGCCATCGCCCTGCAGACAAAATAAATACACAAATAATGAACACACACACACACAAACAGACGTGAAGCAGCAGTCACACACAACGCTCCAGTCCTGGACGTCATTTCAACATAATGTCTGTCCACAGCAAACAACCACACTTTTGATGTGTTGATGCTAACGCAGCAGTAGGGTTGTGTTTACCTTGGCTGTAACCATAGCAACGACTGTGGGATGTCAAACCTCTTAGGTTTAGTCAGTAACAAGTCTTTAACTTACAATAAAACCGAGAAAACTCTTAAAACTCTTCTCAACCATCAGCTTCACGTGTTCAGTTTGTGTGGAGCAGCTGAAAATGAGCTCAGCGGGGCTGAGAGCGACATTCAGCGGCTGACACTCAGCGAAACACCCGCCGCCGGAGGCCGCGGAGCCGCGGAGAGAGACGCCGAGGAGGAGAGCCTGGGCCGGGCCGGAGCACAGGGAGAGGCCGCGCCGACCAGTTCACAGCTGAGCCAGGCTAGCGATAGTTAGCCTCGACCCAACCGGAAAACACACTTCCAAAATAAAGGGTCTAAACAGTGCGAGTAACGAACAAAACAAAATCCGGACAGGGACGAGCGTTTAAGGGAACAGACTGGTTAAGTTTAATTAAAAATCTGTTACTTATTCCAATTATTCAGCTCAACTCAATACAAGTGTGGCTATTTGCTTCGTGAGTGCTTTTGATTTGTAAAGAAATAACGGATGTAAAGTGTGTAAATCCTGTGAGTGACAGAATTAAACGGTACGTGTCCCGCAAACAGCCCCGCCACCCCCGCACTCCCGCCCGCATTCAGCAGCAGCAGGCCCGGACACAAAGTCATCGACTCACCGTGGTTTGTGGAGGCCGACGGAGGAGCTGCTGCTGCCGGCGGCGGCTGTGCAGATGTTCCCGGGCTCCTGGGCGGAGAGTCGGTGTGTCCGTGCGGGGGAAGAGACGAAGGACTCACGGACTCACGGACTCTTCGGACTCTTCTGGTCTTTCTGCTGCTGGATGAAAGAACTTCCGCACTCAGTCAGGAAACCACAGAGGATGACACACAACTTCCGGACAAAATACGTGCTTTCAAAATAAAGTGAGCCAGCAGCTCTCTTTATTTTGTTTTTTATTTGAAAATAGAAAATAAACAGAAACCCAGTGAATTAATCGGCGATCAATGTGATCAACAGAATTTTAAGTAATATAATATAATATAATATAATATAATATAATATAATATAATATAATATAATATAATATAATATGTTTATTTCCTATTAAATATTAAAAAGAGAAACGGACTTTTCCAACAGGAAAGTGAAGTTTGTAAACCACTCACTCTCCCACACCAAAGTCCATAGAGAAAATCAGTGATTTTAGCTCACAGGGACACAGGAGCTGCTGGTCTACTGCTGCCTCGTGTGGTCACTTTGTGTCACTCAGTTAAGTCTAAATGAAATATTTCAAATGCCGAATTGACAAAATGTGTCATTTGAACTTATTGATGGAGGCAGCAGTGGATCAACAACTCCTGTGTGCTGTGATGTAAAATCACAAATCAGCAGCAGGGGTCGCTTTGACTGTGTCAGTCAGTGCCTCATACAAGCACACATCAATAAAACCGTGAACTACGCCTTTAATGACAACGTAAAAACATATTTTTAATTGACTTTAAAATTATTATAAAACAAATGCAGTCAATTGATTATTGGTTACTGTAAGTAGATAACGCAGATGCATCACATGATCACCCCCTTTGACCCTTCCTCTCGCGAGACGTGACGTGAGTCCATGCGAGATCACCTCCGCAGCAACAACATCTGCCCCGGTTCCGAGACAATCTGGACATTTCTGCGGTAAGAGTCAGATTAACGGCGGCGTGCACGCGCATTCAGAGAGAAGGGCGTTGGGGGAGGGGGGGGGGGGGGGGCACGCCCCCGCCCCCGGGGGGGGGGGGGGGGGGGGGGGGGGTGCACGCTCCCGTGCCCGTGCGATGTGAGCGAGAAGGTGAATGTGGAGGAGACAGATGATGCTGGGGCGCGCGACACGTCGTGCACGCGCTCTAGTTGTGCTGTTGTTTGGTCGCACGAGCGTTCGTGTGTGTGTGTGTGTGCGTGTGTGTTCTGTCATTAACACTGACCTTGTCAGGACCAGTAGTCCTCATGGAGACCAAAACCTGGTCCTAATGAGTCAGAACCTTATTTCTGATGAACCGGTTAAGTTTAGGACTAAGATTTGAGTTGTGGTTAAGGTTAGGGTTAGTCTTTAACTGGTTAAGGTTAGGGTTAGTGATAAGACTTTGTTTAATCTGTTTAAATGAATGGAAGTCGATGCAGAGTCCTGAGAAGAATAGCTGCACAAACCTGTGTGTGTGTGTGTGTGTGTGTGTGTGAGAGAGAGGAAGAGAGAGTTGCTGCTTCACCTGCAGGTGACCTCCACAGAGGTCAGAGGTCAGTCACATCCAGATGTTGACAACAGTCAACCTGGCCTCTTTGAATTAATGTGTCACTCCAGCTGTGTCTCAAACCAGGATCTGTCCCACCTGTCTCACCTGTCCCAACCTGTCTCACCTGTCCCACCTGTCTCATCTGTCTCACCTGTCTCAACCTGTCTCACCTGTCCCAACCTGTCTCACCTGTCCCACCTGTCTCATCTGTCCTACCTGTCTCACCTGTCCCACCTGTCCCATCTGTCCTACCTGTCTCACCTGTCTTATCTGTCCCACCTGTCCCATCTGTCCTACCTGTCTCACCTGTCTTATCTGTCCTACCTGTCTCACCTGTCTCATCTGTCCCACCTGTCCCATCTGTCCTACCTGTCTCACCTG
>JAFBJR010000357.1:0-113075 GCA_016785285.1 Brachirus orientalis
TGATGACTTAACGACTCACACCCCCTTCCTGTCCAAACCACACCCCATTAACCAAAAACCTGACAGAGTTTATAAGTCCCAGACTCTCCACCAGTCAAACAGAACTGAAGAAGCCTCTTGGATGAGAGGCGAAATGTCTTTAAGAAATTCAACTAAGTCCAGTTGCCTTTTTTTTACTACACTTTGGATACCATGACCTGGATGAATGAGAATCTTCACAGACATGTTGCCCTAATTTAATTTAAGTAAATCAAGCTCAATATTTTTATCAGTGTACATTTTCTGGCTCCCATCCTACAAATGCTAAGGCTTCATCAAAAGATGTATGCTTTTCATTTAATCTTATGCTCTGTTCCTTTTACATGTTTCTTGACAGGATATTATTTTTGCACACACAAGATCTTGGACAAAGACTATAGATGTAACTGCTGCCAACTGGTCTTTATTTATAGTGATGTAGAAGGCTCTTGGGCAGAGGGAATCCCTCAAAACCCTGACAGCAATTGACTCCTCATATGATATTGCAGAAGAGTCTGTTTTTCTCAGCTCCAGGACCATCCAAATGGCCCAGACACAAAAAAGAGAGAGAGAAGAGAGGCAGGAGCAGATCATTTTGCTGGATGATATGCTTAGTTTCTAGTTTGTTGTTTAGTTTTTTCTCATCATCAGTCTTGCTGCAGTGTTTCCACTAAACACTTGCCTGTACATTCTAAAATCTGGCTTCATGTCACACACCAGATCCATATAGAGGTTTGAATCAGGTGTATTGAATGCACTCATATTGGGATCAATTTAGAGTGTCCAATAAACAATGAGCAACAGGGACCTGGTGAGGACTTGACCCAGCAACCTCCTGAGCCAAGCCAAGTTCCCTTTCCCCCAATAATTATACAATATATATTTTCATTTCACTGATGTTAACGTTGTTTTGTTTAACTGTAGAATCCAAAAATACTAAAATAGTTATAGTTAGTGTTAGTATAGTTAGTTAGTTAATAGTTAGTGACACTACAATCAGTCCCATTCCTTTTGATTTCATTTCAAGCCCTTACGTACAGCCTCTCACACTCAGGCACTTAGCAGGTGACAACAAGAATCAATGAGGGTTCAGGACTTGATTTGGGACTGGTTTCCCAGCATGGTCATACCAAAGACGGGCAATCTGGAACATTTTAAGACATTTAAAGGGACATACAAGAGGCAAAGAAAATTTCAACACTTTCTTGGATTTGGCTAAAAAGATCAAACTGCCCCCTTCAAGCTCATCTCCATCACAACTGATGGTGCAATGATGCTATGGTAGGCCACACCATTGGGTTAACTGCATTGTGCAAACAGAGTGAATCTTTCCCAGACATCCTTAATTATCACCTGTATTATCCACCAGCAAGCACTGTGTGGGAAGATTTTAAATATGAAAGATGTAATGGATGTTGCAATGAAGACAGTGTGCTCTGTTTGGACTAGGAGCCTACACAGAAGGTTATTCTGTGCTCACCTGGAGGAGACAGGCACAGAACACACAGACCTGCTGCTGCACATACACTTGTCCCTGGTCTACATCCTGGTTTCTGTCCTTCTCTCCCTCTCTCTTTGTGCTAATAATAAATTTCCCCTATTCAAACAGGCAGCTTATTTTACATGTAAGATAGTTTAGCAGAGGTGCATTTTTGGCTAGGTTCACTTAATTGTTGCCTGAAATTAAAGATTTTCTGAAGCTTTTAAAGCACACAGAATATGCACAACTGGAGGACTTTTACACTGAAACGCTCAATGAATTTTTGAATCTAGAGCTCAAGGGTTAGGATAAATGTGATCAACATGATAAGTTCGGTGACCACATTCAAAAGCATGCTGCTTTCTTTTAACTCTACCTTGCTGCCATTTGAAAGGCTGACGACAATGTGCATGAACACAGTGCTCTTTTGCATTTGTTTAGAAGCAGGACTGCAGTAACTGCAGTTTTAAACACTTAAGTTGGCTGTTATCCATATTTTGCTTACTCAATATTCCCCTTAAGTGGGCCCAGATGCTCTTCAGATAGTTAATTAGATTCAAGATTGAAAATCTGTTTGTCATTGTTGCTTGCACTTTCTTAAAGACAGGAATTAAATAACATCCCCCTAACATGAACAATGTTTATTTTTTATTTAGTTATGTTTATTTCAAACATAAAGATGAACAAATGTTCACTTCACAAGCAGACATAAATCAAATAATTCACATTCATTAGCTTCTTTTCATGTTTGAAAAGGAGTGAGAAGACATTTAAAAATATGTTTAATCTCTTCCATAGAAATGTGAATTAATCAACATGGCCTCCTACAGTCACATAATCCGTATACAGTATATAAACACATATACACTCTTGCACATATACAAACCAATAAAACATAATTATGACATAGTTAAGGGAAAAGGATAGCTTTAAAGTGGCAGTTGGGAACTTTTATTAAAAAACAAACAAAAAAAGTTAAAAAGTCTGCCACTACACAATCAAAGTGCTTCATAAGATAGATAGTCTGTGATATGTAATATCTGCCCTGGTTCCACCTGTGGCTCGTAACATGATTTGCAAATAGGAGGAAAGGAGAAAAATGAGGAGTCATTACAAGTAGGAGGCAAAAACACGATAAAAAAAAAAAAAACAGAAAAGCTTAGTGTGGCGAAAACTGCAAGCTGAGAGTTACCACTGGTGTAATGAGACACATGAGGCAGTCGTCTAGATGAGGAAATTAGTTGCAAGTGTGAGATCAGAGGCTCCGCCCAGCTGCCCAGCCAGTCTCTTGAAATGCAGAACACAAATACACTCCACAGGAAACAAAGGGTCAATACAAATAAGAGGCAGGAAGCCGGACCCTGACAAAATGATTGTATTTCAAGTGTTTAAGCAAGATAATTACAATCAGCAGGGAAAGACAGGGTAAAATCAAACCCTATCTCATCTGACAAGACAAATGTTATTTTATCACAATAAACCAATGTTTCTTTTTTCTTAACTTGTTGTTATTAAAGTTTAATATGTCTAATCACAGTTTGTATGCTCTCTTGACAGGTCAGTCACTGTCATGCAAGTCAAGGCCTGATAATGTGTGACCACAAATCAGTCAACAAGTATAATTGTCTGTAAAAAAAAAAAAAAAAAAAATCAAATAAAGCTTTATTATTTATTAATTTTGATCAGTTTCTTTCAATATCTGCATCTATGTGTATGTATTGTAGGTCTAATACATGAGTATTTGAAGGTTAGAGTTTATTAATATTTTTCTAAAATGTATTTTAATAATAAAGTATGTTGAAGTGATGTTTTGGATTTCATAATAATGCAAGTATAAAACTTTATTCTAAAACAAAATAAATAAACAAAACTATAATGGTAAAATGTGTAAATAAGACAAAAGGTAAACTCATTGGCTGTTTACAGCATTTCCTTCACCAGTGTTGGCATCTCTCTACACCTCTGGCAGTCCTGAGTCCTCTCTGAGGCACAGCTGGAAAACATCAGGGTAATGGTGAATCTTATTAGGAATGACAGAAAGTTAAGCAGCTCTGTGGTAGCAGCAAAATTGGTATAAACAACCACACAGATAATACACTGTAAATAAATACATACCAATAACATTGAAATACTGTATATGCACTGCCAAAAACTGATGTAATAAAAAAATAACCCTGTACCCTGACTTCTACTTTCAATATCCACATCCAATTAATGCACTGAAGCACACAGACCACTCATCACCCATTCACACTGAGATACAAAAACTTTTTCCTGGTATTCTGAACCCTACTAATTTTGAAAAATATTTTCCCAATTTTTCCTCAGGTTCAATGACAACTTATTTCTATGGAAACAAATGTTTAATTTGTCCATTTCCTTTGCAATATCTTCCAAAAGTTGAGCTAAATTCTCATACAAATATATTTGTATCATCAGCAAAAAGCACAAATTTAAGTAGACTTGAACCTTGCACATATAAATAATATACAAAATAAACTGTTTGCACATATCAATAATATACAAAATAAACTATTTTATTTTTAAAAAATCAACAATGTACATCAATGATCAAAAAAGGAAAAAGAGCATATATATACAATCACAGTCACACATATAAACTTGGATTAACTGTGTCTAAGATAATTTAAATAAGTATACTAGTTATTTATATCTGCTATCTAAATAAAAGTACATTTAACTCAAAGAGCTTCACTAGAGCAAAGCATCTCAGTGAACAAAAAACAAATTAGAAGAGAAAAATAAATCATTATAATAAGAACATGTACTAGAGTTGAGAAATAAGAGGTTAATAAAAAGGTGTTTAAATCAGCTTCAAAAGTGCAAAATCAAACAAACTGCTCATCACTGGACAGGAAGCAGACACAGAAAGCATATCACTCCTGTTCTGGCCTCTTTACACTGGCAGCCTGTCCTTTTTAGGATTCCTTCATAAATGTCTCAACAGGTTGGCACCTGCGTACCTGACAGAGCTCTTAAAGCCACATCCTTCAGACAAAGATAGAGCTTTTTCTGTGGCAGCTCTGAAACTATGGAACAGCCTTCCTTTACACGTAAGAGCTGCCCAGACCCTTGGGCAATTTTATCTTCTCGCTGGCTTTGAACACTAGCTAGGTTAGACAACTTGACCTCAGTGTGCAGTCATGGACTGTCCTAACTTACTTTCTACTGTTCTGTGAAATTTCTCTCTCAAACACTCCTGCTCCTGGTCTCTCTCCTCTTTCTCTGTCCTCTCTCTCCTTCTCTCTTTCTTCTCTCCTGCTCTCTTGTCCCCAATCTCTTATCTTTTCTTGTGATGTTTTTTAAGTTATTTTTATGGAGGCTTAGTCTGTTCTAGGTTCAGCTATATTATTGCTTTGTTCTTGATGTTTGTGTTTCATTGTTGTTTAGTTTAGATGTTGTTTAGTGTAGAGTTTTTGCTGTTAGTTCATGTTCTCTCTGTTTTCTTTAGTTAAACATACTTTTTCGTATTATTTGTTTGCTGTTTTTTTTTACCTCAGTCTCTCACCGCTCCTTGTTGCCTCTCTTTTTATTTTCTTTCTTCCCCCCCCTTCTATCCCCCACCTCTTCTCTGTCCCTAATTTTTCCTTTCACCCCAACCGGCCGAGGCAGATGCTGCACATCTTTGACTCTGGTTCTGTCAGAGATTTCTTCCTGACGATGAATGGCTTCATCCAACCACTGACCATGAGTGAAAGAAGAGTTTTTGTATTTTCATTCATATTCTCTGAAAAATGGCCAAAATAAAAATCAAATTCTGCCCAGGTATATAAACTTAGGAACACAAATCTAAATATATCATTTGTTGCAGGCCTAAATTACCATCCAAAATCTCATTCTTTGCTAACATAGGTTTCACTTCTCAACAAGCAGAGCTGTAACATATGGCAGTCTGAGTTTTGTCTCTCCACTGATGCCTAGTATGTGCTCATTGTGTGAACTGTCGGGTTTCTTCTTACTAGGCAAGACACCTTTTAATATTTGATTAGGTTTGATTATTATTATTATTATTATTATTATTATTATTATTATTTATAGATAAATATCAGTACAATTCAGTCACAGGAATATTGAAGCAGTGGCAAAAATCTGGATGTATCAAACAGTCAGTAGTACTTAATAGGTTTCATTAGAAGGGAGCTGGCATGCACTTATCTGCAACAACGTGGAAGAAGCATGCACACATACACAGACATTCACACTCTCAAAGCAGAGTTAGGGACATACAGTACTTGTTACTTTTCATGGACTGAAACACAGTGGTACAAACAGTTTGGTGAAAAAAGCTTTTCAGAGTGTTTTAGGATCAAACTCCCTTGAGTTCAGCTGGAGACGGAGCATTTTAGCTCGACATGTTATGACCTGGGCTTGTACATGCATGCGCGCACAAATACATACACACACACTCACTGGACCAACTCTGACATTTATACACATGAATGCTTGAGCACATGAACACAGGTACAAGCATTTTTATGTCCATGTCTGACATCACATGTGGGGAAGACTGAGCTCCACTGGCTGCTTTAGCCCAATGTAAATGTCAGATGGTATGTACCCCTGGGCTTTACTGCATTATACAGTATTCTAACACCAAACTGACATCTGTTACAGCTCTGCTTGTTGAGAAGGTGAAAACTATGTTAGTAAAGGATAAAGAATGACATTTTGGATGGTAATTTAGGCCTGCAATGATATATATATATATACACTAGGGTTGTGCTCATAAGTTTACATACCCTGCAGAATTTTTTTTTTTTTGGCCATTTTTCAGAGAATATGAAAGACAATACAAACACTTTTCTTTCACTCATGGTTAGTGGTTGGGTGAAACTATTTGTTATCAAACAATTGTGTTGCTTTTCTTAAATCATTATGACAACAGAAACTACCTAAATGACCATGATCCAAACCTCCACATACCCTGGAGGTTTTGGCCTGATAACAGTTAACACACAGGTTTAAATGGCTACTAAAGGTAACCATCCTCACCTGTGATCTGTTTGCTTGGAATCAGCGTGTGTGTATAAAAAGGCTTTGAGTGTCTGGGCTCCTGACAGACCCCTGCATGTTTCATCCACTGATGTTGCTGGATTCCGAGCCATGGGAAAAGCAAAAGAAATATCAAAAGATCTACAGGAGAAGGTAGCTGAACTTTATAAAACAGGAAAAGAATATAAAAAGATATCCAAGGAATTGAGAATACAATCAGCAGTGTCCAAACTCTAATTAAGGGCAACACTGATTGTCGATTATCTAAATAATTACTTTATAAGTGCAATAATTATTTATTGAAAATAAATTATTACTAAATACAAAAGTATTTAGTAATTACAATGTTTACTTATTATTTTTATTATTTTTTCCTTCCAATGACGGAAATACATATATTGTATTCATTTATAATTCATTTGTGTGTATGAAGATCCACATTCAAATGGGTTTAATCCTTTACAGTTTGACTATTTGATCTTAAAATATAAGAAAACAGCAACTTGATGAGTTAATAACCTTCCTTCACTTTATCAAGCTGTTAATCCCCAAGTGCTGTAATTAACAATGGAATCAGTGAAGGACTGTTTCAGTACTAAACTGAATGAAGGGATGAAGTGCTGTTTACTTTATATTCATTTACATAAAGTTGAATAAAACAAGAAAGCAATATAAAATGGTATCTAAAACCTATAAAACACAGAGACAATGTCAATAGATTATATATGTATGTACATATATACACCACCAGGCAAACGTTTGAACACACCCCCCCACGAATTCACTGAGAAAGTGTATCCAAATCTATGAGTGTGTATGTATGTGTGCACATATATATGTATATATATAAATAAAACACTAAAACTGCCAACTCTTACACATGGTCAGGGTAACGCCTAAGAGAAGAAGTGAGTTTTTAATCAAGATTTAAAAACAGGCAGTGTGGGAGCAAGTTTAATGTGGGGGGGGGCAGCTCATTCCATAATTTAGGAGCCACCACAGCAAAGGCTCTGTCTCCACAGTGTTTTAATCTCGACCTAGATACCACAAGAAGAGATGGTTCTGCAAAATAAGGATGTAGAAGAGGTAGGATGGCGCAAGATCATTCAAGGATTTGTAAGTAAAAAGCAGAACCTTGAAATGAATTCTAAAATAAATTGGGAGCCAGTGCAGAGATGCCAACACAGGAGTGATATGCTTTCGCTTGCATGTTCCTGATGCCCACATAGTTCTCCAGATGGGAGAGTAGAATGTTGTGGTCTACTGTGTCAAAAGCAGCTGAAAGATCTAAAAGAATAAGAACAGCTGTATTGCCAGTGTCAGTGGTTAAAAACAGGTCATTAAAAACTCTTAAAAGTGCTGACTCAGTGCTGTGAAGGGGTTTAAAACCAGACTGGAAGACCTTGGGGATGCTATTTACATTTAAAAAAGACTGCAATTGGTTAAGACCAACTTTTTCCAGTATTTTGATAAATACAGATAAATACAGATAAATTATAAATTTGTCTAAAAAAATTGTTACTAGCTCAAACTGGGCAAAAGCAGTGGGAGAAGTGACTAAGATAGATGGATGATTATCTACAAAAAGTTGAGAAACGCTTCACAAGTTAAAAGTGAATGATCAGGTTTACTGAATTGGGGAACATTCAGTAGGTGGTTAATGGTTTGAAAAAGAAACTGAGGTTTATTGCAGTTATTGGAAATTAGATCAGAGAAATAATTTGTTTTTTCAGCTTTAACAGTTGTCTGATATTTATACCAGGACTCTTAAAATTTCATACAACACCTGCAACTTATCTTTTTTTTTCCATTTACATTCAGCTCTTCTGCATTCCTGTCTGGTTAGTGGTGAACAAAGTGACCAGTTCCTCTGTATCATTACTGTTACTCTTTGTTGAAACATTTTGAAAGGCAGCAGAGAAATGAGCAGCAGTGACAGGTCTGAGCATGTGAAACATACAATCATGCTGACACGCTGTTTATCAATTTTATATGAATGAGTAAGAGCAAATAAAACAGGGCGGTGATCAGAGATGACAGCCTCACAAATCTCAACATTACATAGTGAAATTCCATAAGACAGGGTGAGCTCAAGAGTGTGTTCACTGTGAGTGAACACACTCTTGTGTGAGCGTGTTCGAGCAGCATACATGAATGTTAAAGTTTTCCAAGACGAGAACATAATTCCAGCAAGAAGATTGAAGTCATGTATAAAATCTTTGTTATATGTAGGAGTGCTGCTTAGAGTAGAAGATTTTCTTTAAAACAGATGCGATCCCTCTTCCTCAGCCAGTTGTCCTCGGACAGTTAAAATAAACACAGTCAAATGGTAAAAGTTCGTAGAAGGTGCTGAACTCACCTATATTGAGCCAGCTTTCCATTATGCAGATAAAATCCACTCCACAGGAAGTGAAGAAGTCATTTAAAAGAAAAAGTTTTATTTGCTAGCCATTTACCAGCACCATCTTGATGGGTCCATGGTCATTAGCCGCCGGAGGCGCCCGACACAGCGGCCGCAGGTTTGCAAAGATTCATCCAGCGTCTGCAGAGACGGGGTTGAAAGCGGTAGCGAGAGATCTGGATCTCGTCATTGTCTTGTCTATAATATATTTTATATATATGTACATATATATATATAACATATATATATTTGCAAAGCAATTTGGTCACATGGGGGCTATATATATATATACAGTAAAAAATATATAATATATAAATATATATAATAATGTGTTTATTAGATTTGTCATGTGTTTTTTTGTGTTTAATGTCATCATGGATTTTAATGTTACTCAATAATAAATAATAATAAATGTTTTGTATTGAATGACACATCATGTTGCGAGGAAATGTATTTATTTATTTTAATAGTGTGAAATCACTCAAAGGACTATCTTCTGTTCCCTTCACCCATCTCCAGTGATAATGGCATCAGGTTTTGGGAACGTAAATCTATGCAACGTAACTTCTGTGGTTTTCATTTTGAAATCATCAGATATTTAGTTAATCATTCAAAATACATTTTACATTTTTTTTTTGGAGCAGAATGTGGATTATCAAAAGTGCATTTTGTAAATTTGTATGAACAACGATAAATTCTTGAAGATGCAACAAATAAGGTGTTGTGAATTACTACATTAGTGCTTGTTTACACCTGTCAGATTCACAATTCACTGTCAAGTCTGACACTTTATCACATTTATCTCGTGTCACTGAGCCAATATCATGACTCAAAGCTTATCTATGAAGTTTCACAGTCATCCAGGTCATACTCATCTTCTGTAGAGTAGCTATGGGTGACTGCACTTGCTTTTACTTGATTTAATTTGAGGATTTTTACCTTAATCCAAGAAGCTTCTTCCGTTCTGACTAACTGGTGGGAGACACCAGGTATTTAAACTCTGAGGCTGATAACTGTCTAGAGTAAGTTACCCCGCGATTCCACTGAATGCTGTTGCTCCTGCAGGAAATCTGCAAGGGTTCTATTTTTGCCAGATGATGGAACACAATGCTTCAATTCAGCACAAGCAGGACAGGAAGTCAAACACCAATACCATGTTAAGTGTTTTTCTTTTTCAGAATAAAAGCCCCCATGTTGACACCTTATGGTATTTCACTTAACTACATCGAGACTCTTGCAAATCCGGTGTTCTCTTTACATTCTCCCATGAAACACCTCTTTCTTGTGTTTACAGTACATACTTTATGCCATCCATCCATCCATCCATCCATTTTCTGCCGCTTATCCGAGGTCGGGTCGCAGGGGCAGCAGCTTAAGCAGAAAAGCCCAGACTTCCCTCTCCCCGGCCACTTCTTCTAGCTCTTCTGGGGGAATCCCGAGGTGTTCCCAGGCCAGCCGAGAGACATAGTCTCTCCAGCGAGTCCTGGGTCATCCCCGGGGCCTCCTCCCAGTGGGACGTGCCCGGAACACCTCACCAGGGAGGCATCCTGACCAGATGCCGAGCCACCTCATCTGGCTCCTCTCAATGCAGAGGAGCAGCGGTTCTACTCTGAGCCCCTCTCAGATGACCGTGCTTCTCACCTTATCTCTAAGGGAGAGCCCAGACACCCTGCGGAGGAAACTCATTTTGGCCGCTTGTATTCGCGATCTCGTTCTTTCGGTCATTACCCACAGCTCATGACCATAGGTGAGGGTAGGAACGTAGATTGACCGGTAAATTGAGGTAAATCTTCACCACGACAGACAGATGCAGAGCCCGCATTACTTTGGATGCCCCAACGACCCGCCTGTCGATCTCCCGCTCCATTCTTCCCTCACTCGTGAACAAGACCCCGAGATACTTAAACTCCTCCACTTGAGGAAGGATCTCATCCCCAACCCAGAGAGGGCACTCCACCCTTTTCCAGCTCAAGACCATGGTCTCGGATTTGGAGGTGCTGATTCTCATCCCGGCCGCTTCACATCTGGTTGCGAACCGCTCCAGTGAGAGCTGAAGATCATGACCCGATGACGCAAACAGGACCACGTTGTCTGCAAAAAGCAGGGACCCAGTCCTGAGCCCACCGAATTGGGCCCCTTCAACGCCCTGGCTGCGTCTAGACAAAGGGCAGCCCTGGCGAAGTCCAACCCTCACTGGAAAAGGATCTGATTTACTGCCAGCAATGCGGACCAGGCTCTGACACCGGTCATAGAGGGAACAAAAAGCAGGGACCCAGTCCAGTTTGTGCATAAGCACAAACAACAGTCACGACCCGTCCCCCCACCTGAAGGTGGAGGGAGGCTACCCTCTCGTCTACTGTGGTGAACCCCAATGTACAGGCCCCAAGATTGGGGGCAATAAGAATGCCCACACCAGCTCGGCGCCTCTCAACATTAGCAACTGCAGAGTGGAAGAAAATCAAACCCCTCTCAGGGAGACTGGTTCCAGAACCTAAGCTATGTGTCGAGGTGAGCCCGACTATATCTAGTCGGAACCTTTCAACCTCTTGCACCAGCTCAGGCTCCTTCCCCATCAGAGAGGTGACATTCCATGTCCCGAGAGCCAGTTTCTGTAGCTGAGGGTTGGACCGCCAGGGTCTCTGCCTTCGGCCACCACCCAGCTCACACAGCACCCGACCTCCTTGGCCCCTCCCACAGGTGGTGAGCCCATGAGAAGGGGGACCCATGTTGCCTCTTCGGGCTGTGCGCGGCTTGGCCCCATTGGTGTAAGCCAGGCCACCAGGCACTCGCCATCATGCCCCACCCCCAGGCCTGGCTCCAGAGGAGGGCCCCGAAAATGTATACATTGTGTTTTTTTATATAATTACACAAAATTGTATGTATTTTGTATGTATGTATTTTTCTTAGTTTATCTACCTGACCATGACACTCAGATGGAAATTAAATTTATCCGTGTGCCCCACGTTTCTTTTAATGAAACCCCATTGTTAACGGTATAAATCTGTCTCCCGCTTAAACACTTCCTCTTTGCCCTGTGTTATGCGGGAGAGGTAGGCTGTGTTTTGTCACTCGTCATTGTCAAAGGTTTTATTGTTATTAATGTTAATATTGTAACTGTAAATGTATGTCTTTTTGTTATGTCAACTTTTGTCGGATGAGAGCCGAGGAGAATTTTTGTTCTAATTACGTTACTTTTGTGTCATCATCAGGTACGTTCTATACAATATTGTT
This sequence comes from Brachirus orientalis, assembly GCA_016785285.1. Classification (NCBI taxonomy): domain Eukaryota; kingdom Metazoa; phylum Chordata; class Actinopteri; order Pleuronectiformes; family Soleidae; genus Brachirus; species Brachirus orientalis. The sequence goes on from JAFBJR010000357.1 coordinate 12,144, forward strand.
AAAACACTTCCTCTTTGCCCTATGTTATGCGGGAGAGGGTGTCGGGTGAGAGCCGAGGAGGATTTTTGTTCTAATTATGTTACTTTTGTGTCATCGTCAGAAATAAAAGCACTGATTTGACACAGCAGCCTGGTTTCCATGGGTCCTTAAACACATCACAACACAACGCAGAGCACACTGGTTACACTTACAGTCTGATTCAATGTGACAGCAGCAGCCTGTAGACCTGTTCCTGCCTGCTCCTGCCAGCCTGCTGACACTGTGTGTCTTTGTGTAGCACTTTTGTGTGTAACTTGTGTTGTGTTTGTGTGTAACTGTATTTGTTACCTCTTTAGGACCTTTTCTGGCATAAACACTTGTTTTAATGAGCCACAAATAGTTGTGCATCTTTGTAGACATTTTTTGATGATAGTTTTTAGTATTATTACAATCATTATTTTTAGTAATGGTGATGATGATGATGATACTTAATTGTGGTTAGGTTATTAGATTTAGTGAATCACTGATTATGGTAAAGGTTAGTGATAAGAATTGTTTGTCTGTCCAAATGAATGGAAAAAAAGTCAATGCAGTGTCCTCAGAAGAATAGCTGCACAAACCAGCTTGTGTGTTGTGTGTGTGCAAGCCTATATTTGTTCAGAAATATCACACATATAGCTGCTGTCAGCCTGTGAGCTCTCAGTGCACATGTACAAGCGGCAGTTTTTAATGAGTGTAGAGAAACTGTGAGTGTGTTTGGCAGCTGTTTCTGTTTGCTCCTCTCTCTCTGGTGATTTTCAGGTGAGGTGAGGCCAACGGTGCCATCAAGGTCTTCTCGCCCTAAGGGGCAGACACAACCCTGACAGAGATCTAACCTGCTTCATCTCCACACGGAGTTGCACAGTCAAACACACGCATATACGCACCAAGGATACTCCTCTTCAGACACACAAAACACTCCTGTGTACTGTCATTCTTTATTGGGTCACTGATTGTAGCAATGCTGAACTGAACAAACTGGTAAAAAAGTCAGGCCTCAAGCAATCCAAACCTTATAATAATAATAATAATAATAATAATAATAATAATAATAAATTTAAACTTTATTTATATAGCACTTTTCTTAACAATGTTAAAAAGTCCTTAACAGTCCAATCTAACCATCGATTCAGTAATGCATTCATCGAATGCATTATTAGTATGGCAGAGAAAAGAAGGAAACCCAACATATCACACCACGAGCAATCAATGGGTGTCAGTGGAGAGGGTAAACCTCAATTTTTTTCCTCTCTAGAGTGAATAGGGCCTTAGTTTTGTAACATCACAGACAAGACAGCTCAGAGAGCAAGAGAGAGTGGCTGCTCCTGTTAGCTTTTCTACTACATTTACTCTATATTAATCTCTGTAGCTGGAGATGCTTCTAAACAAATAAACCACCATAACTTACCACACTGCCCTAAAACCTAAAAATAAAAACAGAATCTTAAACAGCAGCCATACAGGTGGTGTAGTGGTTAGCACTTGTGTCTTTTTGGGGATTAGGCAATTTGGACACTCTAAATTGCCCATAGGTGTGAATGTGAGAGTGAATGATTGTCTGTTTCTATGTGCACTGCCATGGACTGGCGACTTGACCAGGGTGTACCTCGCCTTTTATCCTATGTACCAGTGGCAGCCTGTTGTAGCAGCTCCTCGACTGAGTCTTTATTGGTTATTTTAATTGCCCTGTCATGTCAATTGTCTTTTTTCAGATGTGTACCCAGCAGCAACATGGTTCTCAGGTTTTTGCTGGTCTTTTTCTTATTAAGTCAGAGCTTCATGTCTGTGAAAGAAAAACAGCCGGTCGCATTGTTTACACACATGATCAGCTGGTCTTCCTGCAGCAAGCCTCCACTGTGGCTGATGAGAGACCTTTTGTCCCAGAGGATTTATGGAGGATGCAGAGTGGGTGTGAAACAGAGAATGAAGAAAAAAGGATTACAGTTTGTATCACCTCTGTTGTCACAGGTAATGTTTGGTCCCTGCAAATAAAATGGACGAACTTACTTAGAAGCGCTTACAGTCAATTGTTTTTTTTTTTGTTTTTTTTTTGTTTTGTTTTTTTGTGTGTGTGTTTTTGTGTCTGCATAGGTGACAAGTAGACAAACAGAACTAGGAGTATAATTAAATCACAGGTCTACATCCAGTGCTGTAACATTGATCATTGTCAGTAGTGTAGCAGGGGCTCTAGAAAAATACTACGACAGAAAATACTTGGTTTTAGGCAGTGAGAAATATGAAATGTCTGTGGTCAGCTCATTGATTGTGCCAGTGGTTTCAGTTTCGTTTGTTTAAGGTTATGAATTGATGATGCAAAAATGTGATTGAACAGCTGGAGTGCTCAGTAAAAAACAGAGATACTGACCGAAGAGGGTACCGAAGACATCTGTGAACGGGCATCAGTGCGGTGTTCAGCCACACTGAACTCTTGACAAAGACTCCCAAAAGTGTGTAGGAAACATAACATCTGTCATGCAGAGCAAAGGCATATTCATATGTTACTCAAGAGAGGCCATTCAAGTTCCAGACCCCATTTGCCTGCTGTTACAGTAGGAGCCATTCAGTCCCATTCAGGCCAACAGTCCCCTTTCAGTTCCTTGCTGTCTCCACCATTGCATTCATCCAGTCCTTCAAATTAGGAAACACAACAGTTTTCCAATTTCTTAAGAACAACTTTCTTAACTCTGGGAGCTGTAACCAAACCAACCATATTTTGTGGACATTTGATTTTTACCCAGAATGGAATCACTAATGCACACTCCCATATACAACATAAAAAAGTTCCCAGTTCTGTTTTAGATTTCCACCACCTATTGTCATTCATCAGTTTCATTTTATGTAATCTTACTGGAGAATGGTAATATCTGTGTAAAATTTTGTGTGAACTTCCCAAGTGCTTCCCTTACATACTTCCCACATCCTGCCAAGATATCCAGCCATTTCTACTGTGTAATGTTTGTTCCCAGATCCGTCTGCCACAACAACTTCACATTAGTGGATTCCCCACTTACTGAGAAATTTAGTTTATAAATTTGTGAAGCTGTGCAGCGTTCTAGTCGGAAATTCACATTCAATATAATTCTCTGAACAGTTACCAATTTGTGGTTTTACACAATCCCTAATTTGTAAATATTTCCAAAAATGTTGTTTCCCTTCAAGTTTAAATTGACTAATTAGTTATTCTTAAGACAAGAATTGTCCATTTTTGTATAGATTTCCTATAGTCTCCTATATACCTCTTGAGTGTCACTGCTTCCAGTGCACCATACATCAGGAAGTATTTTGGGTCGAACTGTCACTTTTTCCAAGACAATGATCCAAAGCACACCGCTGCTGCAGCTTGCCTTCCATCTGAGTGCATCAATTGGGTGAAAACTCCAGCAGATTCACCAGACTTCCAGGCCATACATGTATTTTGGGGGGATGAGAATGGCCGCGGTGTTCTGCAACAGACTTATTACAGGTTTATTAAACGTCATGTTATCAAGTCTGGTTATCAGGCATTGTGGAAAATTATGCGGTTTGTAGCTTCATACTGTACATGTAATTTTAATAAAAAATTAAAATACAGCATGACAAAAACCTCTTTATCTTTCAGTGACATTGTGGGAAATTATAATGGACTATTTTTGGTGTTGTGTTTTTTTTTTATGTTTTATATTTGCAACAGTGGCATCTTGTGAAACTGTTTCATCATAAATGAAGGTGAGGTGATTCTTGATTTTTTTGTTTGTTTTAACTTTTTCAACATTTTCTTTTTTACTTGCACTAATACTGTTTGCACCTTCAATAAAAATGCACAAATGTCTGTCTTTATTATTTGCACACCATATCATACAATAAATAAATTGAATCCAGAGGAAGTACAGAGTTAAATGGATTTCCAACACTGTCCCCATATTCAGTCCCCCTGTGTGATGATGCCACATTCCTGCCAAATAACCATTGTGCATTACAAAAAGTTGGACCATAACTACTTTATGCTCACTGCACAACACAAAAACATCTCCAAAAGGCTGTTAATCACCCGTAATTAACAGACTCACAACGATCAAATTCTGATCAAATATTCAAAAGGAGGCATTATTACTGGTATTCTCAGATAGCTCTGAGATCATTGAAATGCATTATCTGGACAAAGTCGTTTCACACTTGAGAAAGGCTCAATGCCGGAGTAAAAAGATCAGTCTCTGTTAAAACACAAGTCTCTTTCAAACACAATGTGCCAAAATGTCACTTTTTTCATTTCACAAGGCAATTACTTATTAAGTACTGTGTTAAGTCTCCTCACCTGTGCCAAGGTGAAGTAATGTAGTTTATAAACCTCACAATTATTCCTCTTTGTTTACATTCCTTTTGTTTGAGTAGCGAAAGGGCTTATACTTGGGAACACACTTTCATTTTACACATACATTCTACACCCTGGACAGGTTGCCAGATCATCACAGGGCCACAACCATTCACTCTCACATTCACATCTATGGGCAATTTAGTGTCCAATTAGCCTAATCCCCAAATCTGCATGTGTTTGGACAGTGGGAGTTTTATACCCTAACCCGGTGAAAACCCATGCACACTGCATGCAGAAGGGCCCTTGTTCCGCAAACCCGGGACCTCTTGCTGCAAAGGCAAGTGTGCTAACCACTACACCATCTGTGTGACCCAAAACCCCCCACCCCCAGGATTCCTGAAAAAATGAAGGTAAAATTAAGAACAATGTAAATTCAGCTGGTTACTTTGTTTTTGTTTCCTTGTGTATTAAATTTTTCCTTTCAAAAAGAAGATGGAAAAACAAATAGCATGTTCTTACATGGTTCTATCAGAACAAAATAAACAAAATTTCCACTCATTTTTTGTTTTTTAGTTTGCCAGGCTGAAATGAATTGAACAATTTCCAGTTTTAATTAATAATAAAAATATTGAAAATTGAAAAAAGACATGTTATTATGTTAACTGTTTTTTAAACTGATACCAAAAGAGACTTGTTTTTCATATTTTTAGTTTTAATCAAATAATACTAAATCAAAAAAAGGGCCACAGTAATTAATTTGATTTTAATAGAATAGAAATTAATAGATGAGGTCATTTTTCAATTATTTTTAATTAAAAATGGAAAGAACGAATGTCTTGTGTGATTGTATGTTCACCTGTGTGTGTGTGTGTGTGTGTGTGTGCACATGAGTGTGTACTGTTGCACTGTTTGTGCAGTTTACACAACCAGCCTATAACTCTCCCTCTGCAGTGGTGAGGGAAGCACCAGAGCCTCCACTGGTCTCATCTATCTCCATTTGAGTTGCTGTGAATGTATGAGAGAGTCTGTTTGTAAGCCTTAAAATATGATTAATGGTTGGTGATTGTAGAGGCATCGTGACAGAGCAACACTCCAACCTGTGTGTGCGTGTTTGTGTGTGTTGAACCCCAGCAGGAAACAAGCACCAGAGGAAACAAATGGGGAAAGGACAGAGAGATGGATACAAGAGACTAAGTGAAGCACAAAGAAACAATGGTCTGTGGTTGGAAGAAATATGACTAAAGAGACAAATGGAACAACAAGACATAAATAAAAAAGGAAGCATGTTAGGATTAATAAAGTGGGCAGAGGAATCAATACTGTGCTCCAGTGGAAGGATGTTACATTTTTAGAATAGTCTACCGTTAAACTTGCTTGGAAAAAAAATGTGGATGGGGTTATGAGCACACACATAAAGAGAAAGTGACAGAGACAGAGGGACGTCCTCTGTGATGACAGAGGAATGAGACAGTAATTATAAAGCAGCATCAGGTAATTAGCACAGCCTTTGACTGGTGACTGATACTCTGTTGTCACCCGGCTGACAATTATTCCAGTGGCTTCACTGCAGCTGCTCTTGTGTGAAAGACTTTGTTGTACAGCAGCAGGGCTTTTATTGTGAGGTCCACACATTCTGGCAAAGAGACAGAGAGAGGACAAATACCTGAGGCCACTTCTTGTGATTTTAGATCTAACAAACATCCCATATATGTATATATACGGACATACCATAATGTGGCTTCTTGCCTTTAAGTATGCACTGAGATAAGACATTGAACTGCACCGCTGAACTAAATCTCACCCACAAATTCACGGTGATTTCTGACATTTCTGAATTTCTGCTATTACAGAGCAATAAAGGTGCATGTTATGTTTCCTATCCCCTGCTGTATTTGTGTGAATGCTTGAGGAGAATCACATTCAGATGCAGTGGTTATGGATGTGAACCGTCAAATCTGATTTGTACGGAATCAAGTTTGTATCAAATTTGAACTATGTAATCTGGATATACCCTCAGGTTCTTCAGACTCAACTGAATCTACTTATTGATTCAGACCATCTTCCCCAGTGTGTGTCTCCCTTTCCTGGTTGTGTGAGTCTGGAGTGTTATTGGCATGATGAAGACCAAGCGGAACGGAATCAGCAGTTGCACCAAATCCTTCAATTAACCTGTCTTTCTATTCCCAGCTGAGCCACTTCCACTCTGCAAGATTGTAGCCACTGTTCAGTCAGTAAAAAGCCAACACTTCTTGAGCCTTCCAGTTAGTCATGTGAGAGTAAGTTGAGGCCGGATCCCTAAAGTGAACTAAGCAAAGTGAGTGGATGAGGTAAGTGACTTTATTTACAAAAGTGTACAAAATCAATGGCCAATGGTCCACATAAAACAATGACAACAGTGACACTGAAGTGAGAACAGAGGATTAGAACAAGTCCAAGGGATTTCCCAGAGAGCAAGGCATAAGAGTGTTGCACTGATCAGTGAGGCTGAAATTATATGCAGGTGTGTTTTCCTGTGATTACCAGTGATGAGGTTGAGAGGCGAGGCAGTGCAGAGTGGCTTCTCCAGATTGTGGCAAAGGGGCTGATTAGTCCTTGGATGGTCTCCGACACTTTTCCCTTGGGAGGAAGCAGTGAAAATCTCAGGAGTCTCTTCAAAGCAAACATACAGGCAACTAAAGATACACAAGAGTACTTGTCTCATGTCTTCTTTAAACAAGGAAAACAAACAATCTAGCAAAGAGCAGAGTTAGGACTGGAGTGTTAAACCAGCAGTGAGGTGATTAGCCACAGGTGGAGGGAATCAGAGTCATCAAGAGCCAGCACCTCCACACCCACCAGGCACAGGAAAAAACAGGAAGCACAGACAGACACTCAGGACAAAATCACACAGGAAAAAAACACAGATCCTAACAAGTAATTCTGTTTTACCCCCATCTACACTAATGTGCTGGTGTCTGGGCCCTGCCTTCTTTAGTAATAAATAATGAGTAATAAAGCAAGTTGTCTTTCAACTGGAAGGTCGAGGGTTTGATTTCTCACTCCTTTAGTCTACATGCCAATGTGTCCTTGGGCAAGACACTTAACTCCATGAAAGTATGTAAGTAGAATGTATGAAATATGTGTGATAGAAAAAAATTGCTGTACACAGATGCGCCATATGAATGCGAGTGAAATGGCTGTGAATGGGTGAATGGCAAAACTGTAGTCTAAGTGGGCTTTGAGTGGATCAAGACCAGAAAAGCACTATATAAATACAGACAATTTACCATTTATCTCTCCTCTGGATCTTCCCCTCTTTTTTGTGAGTATAACTTTTTAACTCTTACTACTGCTGCCATGTTTGTGCCTATGTCTGTCTTATCTACAATGCAATGTTTAAAACGTCCAGGACTCTAACTATAAGAATTTTAAGATATTTAATGTGACATAACACAGTGAAGAAGTCAGACAACAAGCCTCAACTCACTTGAATTAATTTAGTGTGGACACAACATATTGCAGGGGATGTAAACTCAACTCAAAATTAAATGGTTTATTTAGGAGAAGATTTTGAATAGAAAGGGGGAAGTCAAACATTAAATTTGATACGTGCAGGACATGCCAGACACTGTATGTAAGTATGCTGCAATCAAATGTGTTTGTTCACTGTGCTTGCTAGACAGCCCATTTTAACACTCTCCATTTAAATACTCAACTTGTTTGCTCTGCTGAACTTGTCTCTGTATGTGTGACACCTACTGCACGTCTGTCCGTCCTGGAAGAGGGATCTCTCCACTGTGGCTCTTCATGAGGGTTCTCCCATTTTTTTTCCCTGTAAAAGGGTTTTTGTAGAATTTTTCCAAGGGTGATGACTGGTGCTGGAGTCAGTTTTTGGAAGTTAGCAGAACAGTGTCTGTCATGGTCAAGTTTGTAGCAAGAGTTGCTAAGTGATGACTCATCAGTAACAGGGAGAATGGTTGTGTCTGAGAGTTCTGTTAAGACAGTGTACTGTGGGAGCTCAAAGGCATTAATGTCATTTAATTGGCTACCACCTGTGCTGGAATATTTGTAATGTGATTTGGTTGGATGGTGCTCATACTTCTGTTTGGAAAATGTGACATATCTGTCACACAGCAAGAGTCGGGCAACATAAGATGCCACTCTGTTCAAAATGAATGTTCATTGATTCAGCTGAACTGCATACGTGTAACAGCAGCATTCTGATAAAAAAAAAAAAAAAAAGCAGTAAATACACACATCTGTCTTCATAAAGACAGTGAGCTCAATCTGTGTTTCAGGTTTAGATACAAGTGCTTACATTATTGTGTGTTTGGCTTGAATACAAGTTTGATTGAAGTGTTTAAAAATGTTGCATAACAAGAAAACGTGAATAGGGTTAGGGTTTGCGTGTTTGTAGGTCTACTTCTAGACCTACAAACACGCACTAAAACTTCATTCTTTTTGTGTGGAGTTCACGTCCTCCCTGTAAGACCTCATGAAACTGTGGCAACATTATATATGCTGAATTCCCGATGATACAAATCCCTGCTGGCACCAGGGAATGAGCATCTTCTTCCAGCAGCGGTGCAGACTGTGACAACCAAAATGCTGGAACACGATTGCATTCAGTAAGGGTCGCCTCCACGCTGACATGACTGAAGTGCCTTTGGCTGTCACACAGCCTCCATGGTGTTATGGAATGGAATAGTCACTTATTATGGTATGCCACTGTGTTTCTGCAAAGCACTCCCACAATTGGAATGTGGCATCCATCAACAGCACACATACAAAAAAATCCTGCAGTGTGAAATCTTAATGCTGAGGTGTTGACTGTCTTTCTGTTGGCTGTAAGTGAAGGATAATCAGTATGGGGAAGTGAATGTGCATATATACTGCACTGTGCTCTGCACTGAAGTTGTATATTTAAATATATTAACAATAATCTTACAATATTAGAGTTTGAGAAAAATAACTATACCTAACTACTATATTTTGCAAATATATTCAAATATATTTTTTTGTCCACTGATAGTGCAGTGTATTGTTGTTTTTGTTGATGTTTTTATTCTGCTTGTTTGGTCTTTATAAATAGAAACAATGTAAAGCCATTAGCAGTGTTACTGTTACCTCCGTCAGTGAGCTCTATACACAGCTATATTAAGGATTTCATTGAATTTCATTATGTTTGAAAGTTACCAACTACAGAGTTTAAATCTGAATATAAATAAATACATATGTTTTATGGAACAGCCTGAATTAAAACATCAGCCAGAGATTGTGCTTTGTGTTTTAAAGCAAATGCTTACTACACAAACAATGATCATCCCGGCCCACATAAATTTGGCGCAAATCTACAAAAAAGAAAAAGGAAATGGCAGAAAGTGATGGAATTGTGTTAAGATTCTTCTGGTATGAAAAAGCCACCATGGTTCCCTTATGTTCTTAGGAAAGGTAAGTCCTCAATTTTTGTAATCTGCAGGCTCACCAGTGGATGTCACAATTCTTTCTCCAGTGAATCTCCCATATGGAATGCCTCAAAGCTCTTCTTGGGCTTTTTCTCTTCTCCCTGTACTTACTTGATCTTAAATCTATTCTCCAAAAACGCATTCCATTTTTATGCCGACAGCAGACAAATTAATATGCCACTAAAACAGGAAAATGCATATGCAATCTGTGAAACAACTACTAGCGTGCAGAAATGAAGGCATGAATGTCAATTAATGTTTTGCACTTTAATGATAAAAGATGAAGGTCATGTTGTTTGGACCTAGTGATATCTCAAAGCTCAGATTTGAAGTCCAGTTTTTTTTTTTATTGAGAAAACTTACCAAAGCTAAATCATTTCTTTCTCTGCATCAGTTTGATATTTTACACATCAGATCGCACATTACTGTAATGCACTCCATGTTGGGCTCAGCCAGATGTCACTTGCTCGACTGCAGTTGGTTCAAATGCTGCTGCTCAGTTTTTAACTGGTATAAATAGACAAGAGCACACTACTCCAAATTGTAGCACCACTTCCTTGGCTGCCAGTTTGTTTTCATATTGATTTAAAAAAATTGTTTTTAATTGTCTTCATGGTCTTGCCCGTCAGTATCTGTCTGACCTGCTTTAGCCATCCGCTCCCTCACTTTCTCTCAGGTCGGCAGACCAGTCGCTGTTACTGAGAAAACTCAGGGGTGACCCAAAACTGTTGAATGAGTTGCCTTTGCATATTACCCTTAAATATGCTAATCTCCATACATGAAAACTATAGCGAAAAAATCACATTCTTTGGCCATTTTATAATGGTAAGTGTTGCATTTTATAATGGTAAGTATTGCAAATGTTTTATGGTAGAGCAAATGACTCCAGATATGCATATTCGTGGTTTGCTATTTAAATGCCAGTTGTTCTCAGCTGCCACATTAATCAACATCCAAGAGATACAAACATTTCATAAATCACAGGTGAGCCTGGTCACACTGCGATTTCTACACCGAAGGCTTGACTGGCTTATAAAACAGCTTGATAGATGAGAGCCATATTCAGCTCAGCTCTAGTGAATAAACAGAGGTGCTGGAGCAGAAGGGAGTGGACAGTTTAGTAGCCAGCAATTACCAGGACTTGTGTCATTTACTTCCTTTTACACTGCAAGAGAGACTGCAACCGCTGGACTGGCTAAAAAAAACCTCTCCAATATCAACCCAGGAGTGTGACATCAAGATGTGGCCACTCTATGTTCTGTATATACTGTATTGACACAGACCAATAATTGTTTCCTCACATCTTGTGAGGCAGAAAGTTGCACATTGAAGGTTTAAAATATACTTTCACTAGATATCATTTCACACAAAGGCACAACCACTTATTCACATGCAGACATGGTGTGTCCTAATTCTTGCTGAGGTCTATGGTGAAGTGCAAGAGCTAATTGTCTCTGCTGTGCTGCAGACATAGTAGTGATTGTAACAACAATGATATAACCGTTGTCATTTTTTTTTAAGACGATATACTGAAATCAGGACAAAATATGTTAAATCTGCCAATGTGATGATGTGTCATATTCCTATTGGGGTGTCCCAATTTAGCCACTACTTACTGTAGGGGTAAAAATCAGAAATGGGATTATGGGAGCTTGAGTCTGTTCAGGGTTGTGGGTGGGAATGGGTTCTGGGTGTCATTTCCACAGTGGATGCTGCTACAAGGTGGCTGCCCAGTTGCCCATCTCTTGCTCACTCCTCAGTTGAGTTGGTCTGGTTGGGACAGCTGTGGTGGCCCTGGGGTATTGTTGGCTGTGGGGAGAGCTGGTCCCCCTCACACTGTCTGGGGTGTGCCCAGGAGGGCATGGCTCATCATGATGCACCTCTCTGGAGAGTGGTGGATGGCAGACAGCTTTCTTACCAGAGGTTAATGCTGGGCATGGAGGGCCCTTGGGCCTCTGGACCCTACCTATGCTTGAGGGATCTGTCGCTGACTGGCTCTGAGAACTGCCCATCTCCTGTCCCCCTGGGGAGCCCTGGCTGGGGACCGTCCGTGCATGGTCCTTCCTCAGTGGACAGTCAATGGGTCTGTCCTGCCATGTGTGACTGCTGGATACTCTGTCAATCTGGATCCTTATCTGCTTGCTGCTGGGAGCTGACCAAGCATGGATGCAGTCCCCCACTTGAATACCCACCCACATCTAATGACAACCCATAACCTGTATTGCAGGCTGCAGGATCCAGATCCAGTTTTCGATGCTACTATTATTATTACTAACAGTAGTATTGCTGTCATTATTATTATGATATGAAAAAGTTCATTAGTATAATTTCTTATCAATAATGTTTGCTGCTGCTTGTATAAATGACACTGTAGTTCTATAAACATGACATAACTGATTCTAAACATGATACAACTGCTGTATATTTGCTCCTGGTCTCTCTCTTCTGTCTCTCCCTCACCTCCCTCTTTTTCTTTCTCTCCCCCCTTTCTGTTTTGGCCTTACTGTGTACAGTGCCTTGAGATAATGTATGTTGTGATTTGGCACTATACAAATAAAACTGAATTTGAATTTTGAATTGAATTTTTATTTTCTTTAGGCTGTTGTTTTTCTCTCTATCTATCTCTTTCTTTCCACTTCCTTGCTCACTCTTTTGTCTTCCCCTTCCCCTTCCTTTTGTCTTTCCCCCCCACCCTCTCAACCCCTGTCCAGTGCAGTCACCCCACATCAAACTCTTCCTGTGCAAAGCAAATCTGTTCAACACAAGAGTGCACGGTTAAGGCAGTGGAAAGGACAGGTTTAAAAAAATGGGATTAAGCCTGTGTATCAGACCTTTTCTTTCCTATACCATGAGGTGTCAAAGTTGAATGCCACATGTTGAATGCTACACAATGCTAGGCTCACACAGTGATGCTGAATTCCTACTTACCCACAGTGTATAACTGTTCTGCAGGTGGACGATGGCCATTAAGTCACTGCAGATCATAAACTCCATATCTAGATTTAACAGATAGAGGGGAGTGGGTCACTAAGTCATCCATCCAAAAACCCAAATCAAAACAAGAATTAATTAATTAATGTCCATACAGATTATTACTATCTTCATATACATACAGTATTAATAGTCAGAATTTTCAACTAAGTCATAACATTTTTTGTGTCTGTAGGTTGAGGAATAATGCATTATTGGTAGAGTAGGTAATAATCCTTACAGCCCTTTTTTTGCAAAATGAAAATTGGTTTTGTATTTGTTTTATAGGTGTTACCCCAAACTTCAGTACAGTAGGTTATATGCGGCATTAAGAGAGAACTATATATAATGAATACACTATTTTTTATTTAAAATATATCTGAATTTGTATAATATAGCAAGTACTTTGGATACTTTTGTTTTTATATTATTTATTTGTGAGTTCGAAGTGATCCTTTTGTTAAGTGTTATTTCTAGTGGGTTTTAACTTGGTGGCTTGAGAATATAATCAATTTAGTTTTATTTATATTCATTTATATTTAGATTTATGATGCCTATTTTCCAAGTAGCTTTTCAACCATGTATGCACTGATCCCCTGAACCCATAATCCTCTAGCTTTTTTAATATTTTGTATTTGACCATGTATGCACTGATCCCCTGAACCCATAATCCTCTAGCTTTTGTAATCTTTTGTATTTGTATTTTGTAATTAATTGTGTCAAATGCCTTCTTTAAGCCAGTAAAATAAAAATGATAGCATATTGTGTTTTATCAATTTCTGTGGATAAGACTTTGATAAGTTTGATAACTGCCATTGAAGTGGAATTTTTTTTTTCTGAAGCCATACTGATCATCACTTAATAATTGTTATTTTTCTATGTATTTATCATGTCTTTTAGCAAATATTTTTTCTATTATTTTGAGAATGGAGAGAGCATTGAAATAGGTATATAGTTTTAGAATAGATACTTATCTCCATGTTTGTATATGGGAATTACTTTGGCTATCTTCATTTTATCAGAAAATATACCTGTTTCAAAGGACTGATTACATATATGTACTAGTGGTTGTACAGTGAATTCTACTGTGGTTTTAAGCACTGTGGTTTTCATATGAGTTAATTTTTTATCAGATTTTTTTATTTTTAAAATCTTTTGCAATTTTTAATATTTCTGTTTCTGTTGTTGGGTTGATGAAGATTGATCTTACGTTTCTTGGGACAGTGTCACTTTGATCATAATCATTTCCTTGCTCCTCAGTTTCTTTCACTAAATGATTTCCCACATTTAAAAGTATTCATTGAAGCCATCAACAATTAGTTTTATAGTATAGTAATTTTATAGTATAGAATCTGAGATTTTATTTTCAATTAGGGATTTCTGCTCTTTTGACACCTTGTTTAATGACACTAACACTCTCCATGTATCCTGTATATTTTGTTGGTCTATTAATTCATGAAAATACTCCTTACAATTTCTTAAGATACTTACTACTTTATTCTTACACTTCCTGTATTTATTTTCTGCTTCAATGTTAGTGCAGCCCCCAAGTTTTATATGAATGGCACTTTACACGTGGTGTCTGGAAGGTTCCTTTTTGTTCAAGCTGGAGCTGAACAAACCTACCAATCACAGTGAAGTATATGGTTCCTGATGCAAGCAGAGAAACATTTCACAACAACAGGTACCTGTGTAACATCGCGTAGTCATCATAGAATTACTACTTCTTACTGTGTTTGAAATGAGCATGTTTGACTTTGAGTTGGACAAATTCAGTGTTACGGGCGTTGGATTTGACATTATGTGGATTGTATTTTGTTTTTCCATCAATTAAAATGGGCCAATTTGTTTGAAAGTTGATGGAGGTATGATCACCAATATCCATGCGAATGATTTGTTATCATGATGAATCAAATTAATGGTCAGATTAACGACCAACACTGATGTTCCGTTGACAATGTCACTGAGGGGATTGGACCTCTGATGGGGCCGCTCAGCCAGCTCCCATAACACATCAGAACATCACCAAATGTTGTACACACAGACAAACATGATTTATCTGCCACCATTTTGAAACATTATTTTCTCTGGTCGCCAATTTGTCCTATCAATCTGCTAGCTTTAGGCATTAGTCTAATTTCAACCCCTGATGGTTTAAAGAAAAAAGTAAAGTAAAAAAATTCTCATTTATACAACACAATGTTTAAACTCTACACTCCCTCATTGTATGTGTATCAGTGGTCTCTTCAGGATGATGTAACCTCTTCACTAACCGAAAAAGGGAGATCCCTGATGCCACACACGTGAATTTATAAGCTTACACCACCTGCACTGCACTGCTCATGTTTCACATGACTCAGATCATTTCTCTGAGCAACAGTTTTTTACTGACATTTATGACACACTTCATCTTTCTAAAATATTTTTCAGAGTGCCTAATTCATTTCATGTCTCTCTAGCCAAACCACCCTTCATTCCAAACTACTCCACACTCGAGGCTTCACTGAGCGCCCTCATCCATGGCAAAGGCTTGATCAGGGGTCCACTGCACTCATGATCATGTGCAGTGGACCCCTGATGATGCTGATAAGTCTTTTGTTGCACTCAAAATGGCACTTTGTTCTCCACCCACTTTAGGTCTTCCTGATCCAGCTAAACCATTCACACAAACAGTTGACGAACGCGACAGCTGTATGACGTCTGTCCTATACGGTGACAAACTACGCCCTGTTGGCTATTTCTCCGCTAAATTGGATCCTGTAGCTGCAGGCCTCCCCCGTTGCCTCCATGCAGTTGCTGCTGCAGAGAAATCTCTTGTGTCTTCTCGTGACTTAGTGGGGTTTTCAGATGTAACTCTCTTGGTCACACATTCAGTCTTGCGTATTTTGGAAGACCAAAAGAGTTCACACCTGTCCGCTGTGCGTTTCGGATGTTATCACACTACTCTCCTTGATCTTCCTAATGTCACTGTCACTGTCAACCCAGCATCACTTCTTCCTCTCATAGCTGAATTGCAAGTGCTATGTACACCATGACCTGATTTGTCTGACACTCCCTTGTCTAACCCTGATCTCATTCTCTATGTAGATGGTTCTGCATTTTGTGATCAGATAACCGGCACCAATAGAGTTGGGTTCGCTGTGGTCTCTGACAATGATATGCTGTGTTCTGGACCTCTTCCATGTCATCTCTCTGCACAGGCAGCCGAACTGATTGCTCTCACTGAAGCCTGCAACTTGGCTTCTGGTAAAACTGTCACCATTTACACTGATTCAAGGTACACCTTTGGTGTTGTCCATGATTTTGGTGCCTTGTGGCAACATTGCAAATTCCTGAAATCTGACAGTAAGCCCATTTCACACCACACTTTGGTTGCTGATCTTTTGAATTTCATCCTTCTCCCAAAATCCATTACAGTGTGCTGCTCACACCAATGCTTCTGATGCACACCAATGCTTGTCTCTCGAGGTAATGCACGTGCTGATGCTGCAGCTAGATCTGCAGGTCAGCTGCCCCTTTCATTTTGTTTGCTGCCGCGCCATATGTGTGAATTTCTCACCCTAACCATGTACTTCCTTTCCACGGCACCATGTGAAAACACTTTCTGGTCATATTGTGCTAACTTAACCACTTCTCTTGCCAGCATCAGACACGCTTTGTCTGCTGCCCTCCCCACTCCACAACCTCCAGCCAGGTGATTCCGTGGTTGTCAAGGACTTCCGAAGAAAAAATTGGCGAGCTAAATGGAAAGGTCCATTTCTGGTGTTGCTGACGACACACACTGCCGTTAAGGTTGCTGAATGGGTGACCTGGATTCATGCCAGCCACTGCAGGAAGGTGCCACCACTAGCAGACCCTCTTACTGATGTGCAGGTGCCTCCACCAACGGATCCTCCCACAGACGTGAGAATCTTCTCCTAGAGAATCTTCACTACATTCACTGGATTTCATACACACACACAAATCCAGGCTGCACTGACTACTAAGCAAGGGCAGAACACTATTTAGTTTTCATTAGTTTAATTGATGTTGCGTGTCAGTGAAGATTCTCAGTCATCCAGGTCATGGTATCCAAAAGTGTAGCAACAAAAAAAAAATCAGCTTGCTTTCTTTATTGTTGATTTACAAACAAAAAGGGGGAATGTTATGATAAAAGCATTTATCATCCATTATTTAGACACAAAAGCATTTAACATTTAGACTTGCACTTTAATATCTGCATTTAAAGCAAAAGTACATCTTGTAACACAAGATTACTTTTTTTTTTGACAACTTCCTTAAACCCCATACCCATATCCCTATGACTGACCTTTTAGAACTATAACTGACCCTCCCCACTTATCCCTTTGTGCAGCTTTCTTAATTTTTAGAAACTGGCTCATGATCCTTTGCGTAACCTTTCATACTGCTCACTGAACTCTTTTGCAGACTGCTCTGTGAAACTTGGTGAACTATCAATTCTTTATTTCATCTCTCTCACCTCTTCTTTTTTTTTTTTAATAGATTTATTCTTTTGTTCAACTTTTTACACTGGACAGTTCAAGTTGTAACTCATAAGCATCATTGGGATCATTGCTTACATAAACATCGCTCCAGTTTTGTTTACTCCAAATCCAGATCCAAATGTTTTGTATTGTTTGTGGTGTTCTGTGTCTAATAAATTTGGATGGTTTTATTTCACTATTCTTACTTACTGTAAAACAATTTTGGAAAACTGCAAAGACAGGGAGATGATTGCTTATGGCACTTATGAGGAGACCTCCCACTATTTTAACTTCTATTTTGCTGGTAAATATATTGTCTATCAGAGTAGCAGTATCAGTTGTAATTCTGCTTGTTTTGGTGATGACTGGAAAAGGTAATTGCCATAAATTGTATCAATAAAGTCTGTTGTTCCTGTATATTCTAACGTGTTAAGTAAATCTATGTTAAATTCACCACACACCATTTGTTCCTTCACTGTATTTGTGTCATTCATTATTTCATTAAATATATTTATAGGAGCTCCTGGTGTTCTGTACACCAGATTTTTTGATCTTTTAAATTTAATTTCTACTGTCACACATTCCAAAATATTTTCAATAGTTATTAATCTTTTTTCAACCAGTTTACATTGTATAGCTGTGTCAAGGTACAGAGCAACCCCTCCACAAGCAGTCAGTGTCGGTTCATAATCTTCTGAGTGTATGTCGGGGATGTACATTTTTGCTCCGTATTTGATGTTGTGTAATCCATGAAGCCTTTCTTAACTGAAATTTATATGTATTTTATATTTATATTTGTATTGTTTTTCATAACAGATAAGACCAACAGTCCACATACTGTAGATAGCTCGAAGAAATGATACGCATATAACTTATTCTAAGGCCAGGTCTGACATCATTATGACAATGTGAATAAAACAATTGTTGTAATTGTTAATTTGTTTGCATCGTTTGAGCTCTCTTACTGTAATAACCTTGGCTTCTTCTGGTGTACTATTTAGCCATATTTTCCACATAGCCGTTTCTTGTAGTGATGCCGCGACTCGACGTCACGTCATCACGAGGCTATCACGTAAGCCCCGAATCATGGGGAAACATTTGTTGCGGAGGGAAGGAATGTGCCATCGTATTATACCGGACAATAATATCTTTAAGCGTGTCTACCTACCGTCGGGCTGTGTGTCTATATTTCTGCTAGCAGTGCGGAACACATTTGTGACGGAGTTTGGTGAGTGCACACGCTGAACCGCAGCAATGTGTTTAAGTTGTAACGCAGATAACAACGAACTCAGGTCGCCGGTCAGGTATGATTTCCGTGTAACATTCTCTGCCGACAGCATAAAACATGGTTTGGTGTCATGATAACAAGTTTAGAAATAACTTACGTGTTCCACCGGCAGCATTTCAGGGAGCGAAAGGGAGCGCGCACCTTCACTGTCTGCTATTTATGCTGTGTCTCTGTGGGTCGGGCACGTGCGCGTTCTCGGAGCGGTGCGCGTCCCACCCAAGGGTATCAACTCAATCATATGATTTTCTGTCCTGTGTTTAAGTGTAGTATGGGTTGGTGCTCCATATGGGCGGTTTTGTCTCCGGTACCCGGGGAATATATTTATACATTGTTATGAAGGAGTATTCGGTTATTCTTTGATATTTTGGATTTGCAGGCTAGGTATTGCCCCGTCTCACCGGAGAAGGTGGTATGGTCCACTGGAGGCGCGGGAGTGGGTTCCCTATAAAAGGGTACAGCTTTCAGTGTGAAAAGACCTGTTGCAAGTAGGTGTTGATCTCAGTGCATGTGATATTGGTCAACAAGCTATTGCTGCTCTAGCTAGCTATTTTTTTTTCATTGACCATTGTTGTCATTAGCATTTAATTGCCTTTGGCATCTTTTTTTTTTTTTTGGTTCGTTACTTTACCATTGTGCCATTTTTTTTATTTATTTTCTTTTTTGAGAAGAAGAAAAGGAGGAGAAATAAGGGAAGCCAACACTGTAAATATTGTACAAAATAAACTATATCCTTAACTAAGTTCCTGCCTCACGTCCTCTGCCTCGGAAAGACCTCCTGTCACGGATACCCTACGACACTTGTCCACATGGCTTCTCTTAAATTTCGTGCAGGTCTGGCAAAGTCGGCATTCTTTTTTGTAAAATGTTAATTGAGGTAGACTCCTGTCCCCTTTAGCCTTTTAGCCTGATGTAGCAGCTCAGCTTTATGTTTCCTGTTTATAACGTGTAGCACTATTGTAGGTTTTGCATGTTCCAGTTTCATCTTTCCCTATTTCAATAAACCCGTGGACAGAGTCTGGTCTTCAGAGTCTTGATGTGGGGAAGGAGTTTACCTGACTGCCTAACAGAGGCGAGGGCAGTACATGCCTCATGTCCCATTTCTTTGCACTGTAAAAATGTCCTGCTGCTTATTATAAAAAATAATAATAATCTATCCATGGTCGACAGCTTTACCTTCATACAATCAATTTGGCATGTTTTTGGACTGTGGGAGGAAACCAGAAATCCTGCAGGAAACCCACGCACACATGGAGAGAACATGGCAGAAAGACTTAACAGTTAACAGTTCTTAAACCTCACCTCTCGTAAAATGTTATCTAAGACACATCCATTATTAACAAAAAAAATATTGTGCAATATTTTTACCATCTAGGGTAGGCTTGGCCCCTTCTTGGCTGGGGATCCTGGCAGGACTGTGGTATGTGACACTGCCAGTCAGAAAGCTGGCACCTTACATAGGTGATTGATCTTTCTTGCTCCCTGTGCACCCTGAATCTGGTCGAGTAAACCTGATGGGGCATCCATGCATGCTAGGTGGTGCCAAAGCAATTTAGCACATGAAATCTACCTCTTTATGACATGTGAGGGAGCAGCATTTCCATTTGTTTAGTCCTCCCAGGTTCTTCTGGATATCATTTAATTCTCAAGGACATCACCAAGGTATTTTAGGCCATCTTTCTTTCAGTTCCCTTTTCTCTGCCTAAAAGCAGACTCTCTAAATCCTTTATCAAATGGTAAAACTGAAATAAAATGTCAGTATGCTTTTTTAGGTGAAATACTCTTAATAAAACATGACATAAAATCAAAGAATAACCAGTAAAACCAGCAGGCATGCTTTTACAAGACTTAAAATCATTAAAATTGTAATGATTTGTGAATCGCTAAACTAACCTGAACCCAAATAAAGCCGAAGTCCATGATGAGGTAAAATGGAAGAACAAACAATTTTTTGTCTAAACAAAGAATGAACTAGTTTCTACAAAAAGTCCATGAACCAAGGGAAGAGATACTGGCTGGCTTGCTGGACAGAGCTCTGAGAGTCTAAACTTAAAAAAGGGACACAAAACGAGGATTTCAAAAACACCAAAAAAGTAGAACGTTAAATCAGAGAGTTGATGTAGCTCAGAGTCGCCCAGCCAACCTCCTGAAACAAGTAACAGAAACCATCTCCACAGGAAATAAACAAACAAAATAAGAGACCTGATTAGGAACATGACAAATATGTGTTATGACCCCGGCTCTCGGGAAGCAACACAGGAGTCAAAACAAAAACATCAGTACAGACAAACGTCACATTTATTGCACAAAAGGCAAACCCAGGTTAACAAAAAAGCAAAAACGCAGGCTGGTGATGTTGCAGCAGGCCCAAGCTGCAGTGTGTGAGAGAGCCTCCAGCAGGTGCCAGGAATCAGAAGGGAGATAATGGGGAGGAGTCTGATCACCTGGAAGGTTGGAGAGGTTAGACCTGGATATAACATATGGTGCTAAAAAACAATAAAAAAAATGGTCAAATCTGGCTAAAGAGATCCTATCCTCTCTCAGGTGGGACCATGTATGAGGGGTGGGAATCGCCAAAGACACCATTATACAATATTATCACGATATTTAAGTCAAGATACGATATTATCATAATATTGTGATATACTGAGTATTGCAATATCAATATATCACATTTTTTTTTATCTTTCTCCACTGCAAATCATGGCCACAGATTTTACTTTGTCAACATTTGTTTCATTAAATAAAATAAAAGATTCAGTCTATTCATCTCACTATAAACATTTTATTTTAACAAAATAGACGACAGACATAACATGAAGTCAAAACAGCCATGCCATCATGAATATCCCAGCTTGCACCTAATGGTTTCAGTTTACTGAATGCACATGGACTGTAAAATAGTGTATGAATAGTGTATGAAGTATTTTTGAACAGTGCGACAATGTAAATAAATAAAGCATTACTGTTTGCTCCTGGCTTGTGTACTTAAGTTCATGACATGTGGACAGTGAAAGAATGTCAGCATTCTTGCTCAGAAAGAGGAGCTGATTGACATGCTCTGAGGTCAGAGTGCTCTGAGTGCTTCTTTGTCCTGTGATGATGTCACCAGCTGTCGAGAAAAGGAATACAGAGTTATCTTTTTTGCCGGTTTAGCCAGTAAAGCATAAACTTGTTCCTGTCTTTCCACCAGCTGAGTGCCAGTGTTGGGGTTCAGTGTATCTTTTCACCACCTGTGCGAAACATTTGACATGCAGGTATCCTGTTAACTGAATGGCAACAGTCATATTAGCAGCATTGTCAGTTACAACAGCCAGGTGTTTTTCAGAAGTCCCCCACTCGTGTGCTGCATTTTCCAAAACTTCAGCGATGTTTGCCACCTTCAGATCCCGCTTGAGTCCTTGTTGAGATAATGTGCTGTCATGGTTAAATATGAATCCACTGCTCTCGAGGTCCAAGTGTCACACATTTAAACAATCCTTTCTTCTCTTGCCAAGGAGTCTTCAACTTTCAGCTTTACCTATTGGTACAGTTGAGGCACCGCTGTTTCAGAAAAGAAACAGTGAGATGGGACCATTTTTGTGGAAATTTTGTGTGTTCCGGGGTGAGAGAGAAATAGAGTTTTGAGAGTCCACCAGTTGTCTTTATGTGTCTTTATGTTTAATTCTGCAGAAGGAACAGGTTTACAGAGCACAAGGTTGATCTGCAAAGGAGTTCAAAATGGTGGAGTGAGTCACAGCTTCTTATAGGCAAAAAATGGTTACACAAGAGGAGGCTGTATGTCCATAAAAGGCAGAAGCAAATTATTGAAAACTGCTCAGTCACTCTCCCTCTCCCCCAGTACATATACTCAGCAAAAGTCACAATGCTAAAAAAAAAAAGACAAAAAAACCCTATAGTCAGAAATATGATTATAATTTGGTATTAGGTTAAGAAGTATTTAGGTGAATCCTCCACTCTGTTATGCTTCAGCCCGATATGGGGTAACCATTTTTTCCCTCCAGGCAGGGCGGACCCTGGTTTTAGGAAGTGGGCCGAAAAATGTTTAAATACATTGGAGGATCTCATGGGATCTGAGGGTGGGTTTTTGATGTCATTTGAAGAGCTGATTGCCAGGTATGATATTCCAAGTAAACATCAATTTAAATATCTACAGGTGAGAAACTTTATTAGATCATCTCAAAATCAATGTGTGTCAATTCCCCATTGTCCATTTTGGAAATCAAAATGAAAAATGACTGCTTTGGAAAGGGAATTATCTCCAAACTATATAGCATGTTAGCAGAGGGGTCCTCTGAGTCCTCTTTACGGAAACTGAATGCCTGGAGGGAAGATTTACAGGAGGATTTGCCCCGCGAAGACTGGGAAGAAGCGTGTGCTGAAGCACAAACAAAAACTACCAATACACGCCTCAAAGTACTGCAATATAATTGGCTAATGAGGACATATGTGATGCCAGAAAAGCTTAACAAGTATAATGGTGCCATCCCTGACTTTTGTATCAGGTGTGGAGAGGAGAAGGGGACATTCTTCCATTGTATCTGGAAATGCGATAAAGTTCAACAGTTCTGGTGGGAGATTAAACAAGCTTTAGAGACTATACTAGGTATAAAATGTGTTCTTGATCCTAAACTGTTTATTCTAGGTTTATATCCTGATAGCCATATGTCTAGAAAAATAATTACTGCCCTGGATACATGTTTATTGCTTTCAAAAAGAGGCATAGCACTCTCATGGAGTACCAGTAAACCAAAATTCATAAACTGGATTGAGGAAATGTCCACAACTTTACCTATGGAGAAGATAACTTACATTATTAAGGGGAAATTATCACTATTTCAAAACATCTGGGGTCCTTTTATGGAGAGTGTGGATCTAAGGGGTGTGGGGAGTGGGGCGGATGAGGCATAGTTATCAGTGATCCACTGCAGTGTTCTAAAATAATTTCCTTTCTTTTGATATTTGACTTCTTTATTCTGTGTCAATTGTACATCCGAGTTTGTATTTATGAACCATGTACAATAATCAAATAGTTTGGGCTAACCCTTGGGAAAATAGAGAGACCTTTGTTGTTTTGATGATTGTTGTTTTTTTTTTTTTTTTATATATATAATTTGTACTTTCAACTAAGCGTTGCTCTATGTTATCACATAAATATCTGACTTGTAAGGAAAAATGATTTGAATGCTGAACAATAATTTAGCTGCCCTTGGTGTTCCCTTTGATGTGAGAGCAATCTTATTTCTGTATATCATTGGAAGCATTTTGAAAACCCAATAAAGATAATGTTGGGGAAAAAAAAGGCAGAAGCAATTAAGAACAAAATGAATCAAATAGAGGGTAGAAAGATGACAGTGCAGGAGGTAAGCATTACACATCCCTTCAGAGAAAGTGGAGACCAGCACTGTTTACAATGTGGTCAGAGTGACCTCCTCAGTAGAAGATATATTGAAGCAAATATATGTGAAAAACATGGTTGAAAACATGGTTGATATATAGGAATATATAGGACTTTCCATTACACCATATACCTGGGTTCAAGTGTTTTTAACATAACAACATTGTATGGTCGCAGGTCTTTGGGGGAAGCTTTGTTAAATTAAGTGTGTTAAGAATCGGTTAGTTTTTCGGTAGCACTGTTTTCGTTTGGCATTCATCCTGTAACACAGCTGGGTGATGCTGTGAGAGGTGAGCCCTAATGTTTGTCGAATGAAAATAAAGTACTTCGGAAACACAACAGTCTTTGCAAACCACATATGTCATATCAATGTCTTTCCTCCCTTCACTGTCATAAAATCCAATATACCTCCAGATGTTCAATTTAAACTTTGCTGGCAGATTTTGCAGTTCTCTCTCTGGCGGCACATCTTGGCCATCTTCCCCATTTAAAATCAACAGCTCTAGAAGCACTTGGCGATTGGCAACATCAAGTGGACTGAGACATCAATTGATGTTTTTGTTCCAAAGGTTAATGTTTATTTGGAAAATCTGTAAATATATATATATATATATGTGTGTGTGTGTGTGTTAAAAAATCAATACTTGGTGTCTCAATAAAATAAATTTTAAAAAAATTGCAATATTTCACTGAATTGATTTGTCCTCCCTCCCCTACCATGTATACTGTCTGGAGTTAGTGTGCATCCCTCTCCAAACATCCATAAGGTGAGAATACACCAGCTGTTTCAGAGTGTGTTGGGAGGCTGGATGATTATGATCTAAAAACCCTTACTCAGTACAGTTAAAATCCCCACCCAAGAATAAAAAAATCCTACGAGCTGCAGCAATTCAGTCTGTCTTCACCTGTTTTCTATCCGCACCATTAGTTGTAGCAAAAATATTGATAAAAACCATATTAAAATTCTCAAAGTGTGCTTTGGCTAAAAGACACCTCCATGGTCCATGCTCGAACTCCAGGGATGATGGAGTAAAAGTTCTGGAGAACAGGAAGGTGACTCCACCACTGAGTGTGGTGTTATGACTTAAAACCAGCTGGCCTTCCCACTCTTTGTTCCTGTCTGCCTCAGTGCTCACATCACTGTGCGTTTCATGTGGTAATAATATGTCAATTTTTTTTTCAACCTTGCTGTTTAAAACACCAGTGCTCTTTTTTCCCATTTACATTAAATGTCCGCACTCTAAAACAATCCATTCTGAGGGAGATGTTAAAAGCAAAGTAAAATATATAATAGATATATAAATAAAAATAAAACCAAATTCTTCATCATTCTTAACCGAGTTGTGTTCTCACTTTTATCATCTGTTTTCTCAATTGAAATATTTCTTGCAAGCTTTTCTTGCCTTCTTGCCTTCAGTCTGCTGTAACATTTTAACAGTTTATTTCCTAACTAGCAGTTACTGGAGCTGAGTATGAGTCAGATAACTGCTGTCCGACACACAGACTTCACTGTCACTGCAATCATATAATACCTATGATCTGTCGGCGCGGTTAGGACAGTCTTTTACAAGATGTCCCTTCACACCACAACCAAAACCAATTCCTTAAACAAAAAAAGAGAAAAAAACAGGTTTAACAGCAGCAGCCCAATGAGAGAACTTTGCAGCAACAATAAAAACACTGTAAACACACTTACATTAACAACCTCCAGGGTATGTAAACTTTTGATCAGGGTCATCTGAGTAGTTTCTGTTTTCATGATTGTTTTGATGATAAATGGCTTCACCCAACCACTGACCAGGAGTGCCAGAAAAGTTTTTGAATTTTCATTCCTATTCTCTGAAAAATGGCCAAAAAAAAACAATTTGCCAGGGTATGTCAACAACTGTAAGCATATTAGGTCAAGGTGATCCAAAAACATACAGCATACACACATACACACACCCTCTCGCTCACACACACACAAGGTTGTCAACACACAAACTCAGTTTTGTCACATACACTTGTGTATAAACTGTCAACAGTGTACCTATATTATACTCTATTATTATAATCTTATCAATGTTTTTCTATAATGTACATTTGGTGAAAATGCATGTTTATTATTTATCAACTTTACCTTTACTATCTTTGCTGCCGTGACACCACAAATGTCCCCATTGTTGAACTAATAAAGGATTGTCTAATCTTATCACATGAAGAAAATTTTGATTCATTTGTCAAACATGCCTCTTAAAAATGATTTTCCTATCCAAAATTATACCAGATATTATACAAATGGCAGTCAAATAAGTGGGAAATGTTATGCATGAATTTCTCTTCTCATAATGTATTATTGTTGTTATGTATAATGTGAATTGGGTTGAGATGATGTTATCTTTTAAAAATGGATCCTCACAGAAGGCATCTGGCACACACTAACTTACACTTTGCCAAGGAGTCCAGATCAAGTGCCATCAGTGCAAATCCTTTATGTTCTGTTTCTTGCATCTTTCCTGTTCGTCCTCATTTCTTTTTGCTGGAGGCTACATCTTGTTTGAGTTTTCTCTTGTTTCTCTGTCCCCATTTCTAGCCCAGGACCTGATGCTAATGTGTCTTGACATTTTCCCATTCCAATAAAATAAGTTACCCTTGCAGAGAGACAGAAAAAAAGGAGAGAATGACATGGACATCATAAAATCTGAAAGTCAAGACAAGACAGCAAGACAGAGCCTGACATTTGCAAACACAATGGTGCTCTTCACATGGGGGGTGTGAGCTGATGTGATGAAGTTTATAGCCTCTAGCAGAATTTTGCACCTTTTGCAGTCTTTTATTAATTTCAGTCTAGGCTCTATTCACCCCTGGCATGCATTCATTCATGCATCTGGACAGTGCCATACTTATCACTTTAAAGACATTACAATGCATCTCCACAAGCATCTTGAGTGGCAGCTTGTAATTTGGTCTCACTCCCACACTCTATATGTAAATAAAGACATACATCATTGCTGTTTGCAAACACCAAATACTGCTCAGAAAGGCTGAGTGAATCAATGC
Source organism: Brachirus orientalis (assembly GCA_016785285.1). Lineage (NCBI taxonomy): Eukaryota > Metazoa > Chordata > Actinopteri > Pleuronectiformes > Soleidae > Brachirus > Brachirus orientalis. Next base: position 39,073 of record JAFBJR010000357.1, read on the forward strand.
ACTGTTGGCAGTTCTAGAATAAATGAATGTTTTTTCATTTTCAGTGCTAAAACTGTGGCAGGTTACCACAAATAAATTGATATCTCGGAGTCGGAATACTTTAGGCTTAGCAAGCTTGATAGTGTCAGTTGAGAAGGTAGTCCTGTAGAGTCACCCAGAACACAAAAAAATAGCACCTACAATGAATAAAAATAGATGTTGGCTTGGAGAAGACATTTTCTTCAACTTTTCAGTCTTTCATTGCTGCTCTGCCAATCATAATATATCTTCAGGGACAAACCAGGCCAAATAACAATCCAATTAACTGGAAGTGAATCCACAAACAAACAAACAAAAGAGAAAAACAAGGTTACAGTGCTTGCTGCTTATCAACACACAGATTGTTAGGATTTAAATGAAAGTGCCAGGCTTATCTTCACAGTCCGTCTGAAAAGATCATTCCTGATATGTCCTTTCCATTTCTCAAAACAATGAACCATAACCCGAAACTCAAGCTACACTCACTGAACTTTGATTTGTTTTGCAAAGTGATATCATTGAGTCAAAACAGTTTTATCATGTCTCCAAAGTAAACACTGCTATCAGTCAACACATAAAGCCAACTAATGCATGAACATGACTCTGCAATCATTACACACAACATAAAAGAATAGAAAACACTGTGTTCTGGGCACAGCAGGAAAAAAAAAAACATATTTGCTGTAGGATGTTTGCACATTCCCACAGTTAAGAAAACATTTAAACAAGGTTTGCAGCAAAAAGGTAAAAGAAAATTGGACTTTTTAAGCAGTGTATTAAATGTATGTACCTTAGCATCACACCTCTGGACCAGATCAGGCCACAGGACTTAGTCTACATCACAGGCAAAAGTTTCCACCCCTTTTCACCACATGCTGCATCCATTGACTGCAGAAGATTTTCCCAGCTACACAGGTTTTTTTCACACCCATGCAGAGAGTTATTCTTCTATGGAGTTCGGGAATGGAGAGAATGGCGGAAGGCAAACACTTACAATATAAAACCCTGGTTACTGTTAAATAATTCATATATTCTTGGGTCTCAGTTTAAGCTCACATTGTCCCAAATGACAATGTGAGCATCATCAGGATATTATGCCTGCTCATGTCTGAGCAAAGCATCACATAGGCCATCCAGAAGGATTGATTCTAGTGTAACACAGGGAACCTTATTTTATCCACTGAAAACCTTAAAATTTCCCTTATTTTCTCTTCTACCCCGTACCTGTGATCTAGTCACCAGCTTATCTCATAGACACGCACTTGTTAATTTGTCATCTTGGGGGACCATTTGTCTCTGTCCATCACTTTCCACCACCATGTTATTATAAAGTATTAGAAGATTCACCTGTGTTGAATGTTAAAAGGTCAGCATAAATCTGGGATTGCAATGATTATCAACAGTCATGAATTATTTGGAATTATGATAAGGATGTCAGTTGTTATTGAAATGGTTGTAAAAATATGCCTCAAACAATTCACTATATGCATAGTGTCACTTAGAACTTCTACTAAAATATAAGCCAGCATCTTAACTTCTGCTCAGTTGTCACGAGGACTTTGTAAGGTAACATTGTGGATTAGAACTTCTGATATTGACCCAAAACATGCACATTCTCTAGTTAACCCTGATAAATGATTCATGAAAATTAAGAAAGTGTTTAAATGTCATGGCTGGAGACAACAGCAGTGCACTGCTGCATCCCTCTGTGCACAGACTCCACTAAATTCTATTAATCATCAGGTTCCACAAGGTCCCTTCCTGGTATCGACAACATAAAAAATGGATTGTAAATTTTAAGAAGGGAGAACCTTATCATAACCCATCAAAACCATATGTGTGGGAGACACTTTGTGTCAGAAAATTGAACTGAGCACATGGACGTTTGGTGCAGTTCCTGTTTTGTTTCCCTGAAACAATTACTCTCTCAGAGGGAGAAGCTGTGGGTTTGAGAACAAAGATCGAGAAATTGTACCTACATGTGTGAACGACCACAATTACTCAGCCACAGACCCCGTACCCTGTACCCGAGTACTGTGTACTGAGTGAAAATGAATGTCTCAGATAAGCAGATAATCCATCTGAAACAACAGCAAAAATCAGTTTTTTTTTTATTTTGTACATTTTATATGTATAGCACAATTATCATTGACTAGAGTCTGCCATCCATTTGCCAAGTGGGTCTGAGCTCATGAGAGCCAAGTATAATTGTAAGGTGTGTGTTATATTTTTGTGTGTCAGTTATTTTTTAAGTCATGATTAGTGCTGTCGACAGCACTAATAGCACTAATTTAGCGACAGCACTGCTGAAAGATGGAGATGGTGAGCCCAATCACAACCCGTTCAGCCGTATTTCAGATCAGTGACTGTGTCAGACGGAGTCTGTGCTCCGGTTATGCAGGGAGTATTTAACTCGTCTTTTAATTCACTGATTCTAATGATTCAGTACACCTTGTTCAGGCGTGTTGCACTCTAATACCTTGGGCTTTTTGCATTTGTCCTTGCTGAACACTCTGATCAAAAATAAATTTAATTCACAGTTAATCAAGACAGTTAATCAAGAAACATCCAGATCTTCTGGATGTTTTTTTGTCCTCAGAGGTTGCAGAGGTGGTTTCAGTCAAGTCAGTGAAAACCCATTGACATCATCTGTGTTTCTGTGTTTCTGTGCTCCTGTTTTTGGATGATGTTTGAAATGATAATCTCTGATACTTAGACAGCAGGCTTTCTGGCAGGACAGCTTCAGGACAGATCAGACCACCTGGCTTTTCCTGACAAGTACCTGCAAGAGATGTATTGATTATCCTCTCACTGAACTCTATGTGATAAAGTAAGTGGCTCATGTATTTGTGATATCTTTGGATATCAATAATCAGATGCTGAAACTTCATCTTTATTCAGCTTGTTTTAATGTAGGCATCAGCACTGTATGGAGTCAACACTCTACCACCTTCTAATGACCCTAAGCTGCTGTAACACATAAATGTCACCTAATAACAATATTAATCACCTTCCCTGTATTGCAGAGTTTACAAAACATGTTCCGTTACAGTTGCAGAAGGAAAACTAATTTTGCATTACAGCTTTCCCTCATGTAGTAATTGGTCACTAGACTGAGCACAGATCTCCATCAAATGTCCTTGAGGGAAACATGAAGGAGATTTAATACTGCAGAGTTTTTTAGGATACCTCAGATTTATTACATAAAATTCCAATTAAAGAAAACACACTCAGTTTCCAGAATGAGATAGTATAAAAACTTGTTTTGATCAAATGAGGCTACTTATGTGTTCAGTCTGTCCACAGCCCGCCAGGCTTAAAAGTGACTGTATCAGCCTTTTTTATGTGTTTCATGAGTTTTCATTATAAGGTGTTGTTCACTTGAAGACAAACGTGTCACATTTCTCCATCATTAAATCTGTGATGGACCTCAGGGTCGACTTCAAAGAGCCATGCATGTGAACTTACAGTATAAGTCACAACTGGCTTGAACAAGCCACACCTTCTCATCCTGGTTTCATGTTAGTGCAGCAGACTAAGCCACGATGAAATTAGTAACATAGGTTAAGGCCCACTTTCTCAGATATCCTGAATTTCTTAATTCTGCTTTAGTGTAGGCCTCAGGTGGGAACATGGTCAAAGTTAATGATCTAGGCTCCATACATCTTGTCACATCGTTAGGATTTTGATGAATCAAGTATGACAGTATGTCTCACAGCAATACTTCAATGACTACATGCACACAACACCTGAGGGTAAAGAGGTGTTCTGGTGAGATAAAAGTGGCACAGGCTGCTCACATAGCAATGCTGCAAGGCTTGGAGTGGCTGCTGCTTCGGCTGCTGTATGTTTGTGTTCTCATATTTCTACCCTTCTTGAGACCTTTTGGGCACATTAACATGCTGGTGTTGAAATTAGTCTGGACCCAAGAAGTTTCTTCCTTATGTGTATGTGTGTAATGGTCTTTGAAAGTCTGGTCAACTCATATAATTACAAGTTTGTATGAAGGCAAACCCCTTAAATGTGCTTTCTCTGGTCAACTGAAATATTCTTCAGGAAATATTAATATAGAGAAATGGTTAAATGGTTAAATGTACCTTTCAAACAACTACTACTATAAGTATAATGGCAAAACGAGTTGATTCCTTACGTGAATTAATATAAATTAAGTATATCTTTTACATGTGCCCCATTATATTGTTGCACTGTAGATGGGTTAAAATGAAAAACCCAAAAAAAGTGTTCCCTTTAATATATCAACATGTCTGTTGTTCTGTTTGAAGCCAGTGGTTTCAAAGAAATCTTATTGATACAAATGTTCAAAGGAATGGGGCTCTGACAGATTAAAACCAAATATTATATTAAGAAAATAATTACTAACTTTTGTTATTCCACAGCTACAACTGACTTAAGTAGAAATTTTGAGTATCTATACTTTACTGGAGTAATTATTTTTCAGCCGACTTTTTACTTCTGCTCATTAAAATTTTCACGCAATTATCTGTACTTTTTACTCCTTACATTTTAAAAATTACTTATTTCATTTCAGTTTGTTTTTTTTTTGGGGCTTGTCATCGTTAAAAAAGGAGGAAAAAAAAGCTATCCAGACAAATCATGGTAGAGTGAATTTGACTGTGGTTGGATGATAAGTATAAACATATGCCATTCTGACACCCTATTGTTTATAGGCGGCCCATCGCACCTGTGCATGACAAATCACATAAAACTTCAGCAAGTCATAGCAGATAGCTGTATGAAGATGTCCGTGGTAGTGAAGCAAGAGGATTCGAGCGATAGGCCTATGTCCCAACCAAGCACCAGCAAGGAGGCCAGTAGCCAGGAAAGCCAGCCAACCCTTGTACACCCCTGGCCGTACCTGGAAGAAATAGTTGGATGCAAAAACAATTCCTTCGAATCCCGATCAGGGCAACAACAATATCCAGTGAGGATCCTTAGGCAAGATCCTTAATGTTACCAGCCTTAACATTCTGGTTAAGTGCAGATCAGAATGCACTTAACTTGCACACACACACACACCAACCACACACACAACTATCCAATTCAGAATTACAGTACTGTCATATAATCTAAATTGTCCTGACTTTTGTTATTACACAGGCCTTGACTACATCAGAAGCCACTTGGACTGTCAGGCTGAGAATCATGTCAGTGAGGGCTCTGGTTCATCTGAGGAAGAGGACTTCTTTTCTTCCTTGAAGAAGGCCGGGCCTCCTGAAACGACCCAGCAGTTGGATGCGTACCTGGGGTGCCCTGGAGACACAGTAGAGGTACTGAAGCCCTTCCCAGCCATGTGCCAGCTATCACCTAAGCTCAGCACGGCACTCCCTGCTTCAGCAGCCAGTAAAAGGCTCTTTGGTGTTGCAGGGATGATCTTCCGGCCAAGAAGAGCATACATTGGTTTTAAGAACTCCGAGAACCAGATGCTTTTGCGGCTGAACAATGCCTATTGGTAACTCTTCGTTGTATCTTCTGTGCTTGATTTTGTGGCTTAATAAAGCCTATTGGTAACTCTTTGCTGCATCTGTGATGTAGATCCTGATGTAGCAAGTTGCATCTTCTAGTTAAAGTTGACGGAATTGCAATTCCAATAAAGACTTGATTACATACCTCTAATGTTTGACTTTTTGCACTATTACAATACTTAGGCTATAGGCAACTAGTCATCATATCTTCTGCTCCATGAAACATAAAAGTACACATATATGATTCTTTATATTTACATTGAACTCAAATGCTTTCATTTTCAGTGGGTATGCAACTGAAATGGGTAGCGTAGTGCATCCCAAATTTTTTAACATTAACATTTTAATATAACATTATGTGATGATATGAATCGTACTGCTTGTGTTGAATCCCAAAGGCGGACTGTCCGGTCAAAAGTTCAGGGGGGTTACCAGAGTTTATTTAATACAAAAACAAAAAGTACCAAGCCAATTAATTATCAAAAAGCGCAGAGACTCGAGCTGGCTTGCCGGGCGGAGACCTCCGGGAGGTTGACTAGGAGAGAGGGAAAAAGAAGGTCATGAATGAAACGCCCTGGGAAAAAACAAGAATCGAATACTACACTATACTGGAGAGAGAACAGCGTGTGGGGAGCATGTAACTTACCACGGAACTTGACGAGACGCGCTGACACCTGCCGTTGCCAACACCAGGGTATAAGAAAGGACATGGACAATCACGGAAATGGGTTGCAGGTGCATGCGAGGAGGCTCCACCCAACAGACCAGTCAAGTCACCTACAGGGAGAAACACACTAACAGGAAGTAAGACAGTGGTAACAAAATAAAAGACAGGAAGCACGGAAGCCGAACCCTGACACATTAGTCATTATGATTGTTATAAAAATGTTTTTTGGGGAGGTGGAGCGGCCTGAGCTTTTGTCCTTAATTACATTTTTTTCCCCTTAAATTACTTTTACTTTTATACTTTAAGTAGTTTGGAACCAGTACGTTTATACTTATACTTGAGTAAAAAGCTTGAGTTGATACTTCTACAGAAGTCTTTTTAAACCCTAGTATCCATACTTCTACCTGAGTAATGAATGTGAATACTTTTGACACCCCTGGGTTGCAGTCACTTGTTTATTTAAACTCACTGCACATACTGCCTTCCCAAGTTACTCAGATAATGCAACATTAATGCAACATTTTTCATTGTCTTAATTGGTTCTCTCATGTTGGTTGTTAACCCTAACCCTGACAAAAGACCCTCTGGACATGAGGAATATTTCTCTGCATTCACTGTCCATGTCAGTGCCATTAACAAAGTTGTCCCATCAACTGCTGGTTCTCCCTAGATCTTGGACCATGTGTTTTATGTTAGTGTCCATGTTCCTTCTCTCAAAGATGTGCGGTCATCTGCCTCGACCGATTGGGGTGAAAAGAAAAATGGGGGAGAGAAAGAAAAAGAGAGAGACCAGGAGCAGATAAATAACAGTTATGTTCTGAATTAGTTATGTCATGTTTATAGAACTACAGTGTCATTTATATAAACAGCAGCAGTAAAGATTGCAGATAAAAAGTTATACTGATATCAACTTTAACCATAGCAAAATAATAGTTTTCAGAAACTCATGTTCTCAACTATCAGTGCTCTCTCTTATTCGCTTAGGGCTGTTTTTCATTCATGGTTCAAGGAAACTAATCAGGAACAGATTTATCTGATTTAACAAAACAGTTTGTTAAAATCTACACTTCAAGTCAATGCAATATCTTGTAGTTGGTGTAGTTTTATCTTGCCACGAGACATGCTTTTTGGCTGGAAACAGACGTTTGTAAACCGCTCACTCTCGCTCATTTGAGTCCAAAAACACAATCAATGTGTTTAGCTCACAGGGACAGAGGAACTGCTGATAGACTCCTCATTTGGAACAATTGTGTCATTGAGGTAAATCTTAACTAACCCCCAATTTACACTGGTTGTGGAACGGTTGTGTTGCACCGCCGATCTGGCTTTGGAACAAATAACGCCAAAAAACCTCTCTGTGGCACATGAACAACTCTAATGTGATGGCAGTACATAGTCATTGTGCTTTCAAAATAAGAACTTAACCTTTATTTTGGAATTCATTCACACAGCATTCAGTTCATGAAAGGCTCATTTCCAGTTTCCATTGCTTTATTTTCTAAAGCCATCTATTTATTAAAGTCTAAATGGCCTTTTTAATGTCTGTCAGCTTTATAAGTCAGCTTTTCTGTTATTTGTCTTCACTATGGAAATTGATCAACACCATGGACAGAACTTGGCAGACTGAAATCAGAGTGGCATTTGGAGACGGGGGGAAAAAAGAGAAATAATAGGATGATAAATGCTGGGCCAGGATCTTGAATTCTTCTCACCTGAGATTATTGTATCCATTTGACATTTGGAGCTTGATGCCGAGCCAGTAGTGGTTGGTAAATCTCTGTCTGCTTCTTCCAATTAACCCTTAATCTCTCTTTTTCTTTCAGGTCAATTTAAAATGAGATTTCGAGGATAACAGCCAAAGACAAATAGGAGCTACAGTACAATGCTTTAATGCAAAAGCTTCACTGTAGGTGTAAAGAGTCACTTTATACCTGTGGAACAAAGCAGACCATCAGGTGTTAATATTGGGGGAACAGTCGAGATGCAAAGAAGAGGTGATGGTGAGTGTCAACACAAAATATCATCCATTCGTTTGAGAATTTATTGTTTTGGGTTTTAGTCACTCAAGCATGGATTATGATTATGTTTATACTTGTGCAGTGCTTGGATTGTGATAATTTAAGGATTACAACAAAAAGGTAGAGTTTATCTAGAGAGACACATTCAGAGAGGGAGGGAGGGATTAATATGCAACAAAGTGGTACAAGTCCAAACTGGAGCTGAGGTGTATGCCAGTGCATATATAATCTCACCTGACCAGGTTTGTATTGCACAGGTTTACTCCAACTGATCAATAATATCGATTTACACCCACACCCTTTCAGACGAAGCAGATAGCTTCCAACAAGACGAGCACGGCGATACAAAGGCTCTGTAATCAGTTTTCCATTCACCACCTCTGTGTCGCCACTTCAACCCTGTCTCAAAAATGTTTGTATTCATAGGTCAGAGTTGGTGTACAGATGCGCACATTTTCTGCTCAGATTAGTTTTTAAGTCCCATTTTTGGTATAGAAAGAGGCAATTGAATGTAAATATCAATATGAATGTATCAAACCAAATTATATGAGGCAGACATTTACAGTGTACAGTATAATAACTACAGTATCAAGTTGTCAGATGATTATATTATATTACCGTCTCTTTCCAGTTCAGTCAAAAAGTATGAATGTAATATGTATTTAGTTTCACAGTCCTGAGTTGTCATTTCAATTCAATTCAATTCAATTTTATTTGTATAGCGCCAAATCACAACATACATTATCTCAAGGCACTGTACATAATAAGGCCAAAACCTTTACAATATTACAGAGAGAAAAGAAACCCACCAGTTCACACAATGAGCAAGCACTAGGCATCAGTGGAGAGAAAAAACTCCCTTTTAACAGGAAGAAATCTCTGACAGAACCAGACTCAAAGATGTGCGGTCATCTGCCTCATGCAACCACTCTTCAGAAAACCTGAACTATCCCTTTAACTTGTCAAATTAAAGTTAATCACAGATTAACCACCTTTTTACTTGTTCATCTCATGATAATGTAGTTTTGCTGCAGTAACTTGTGCAAAATACCTACAATAGAAGAGCTCTTTAAAGAATGTATGTTTGTAAAAAGCACTGTAAATATCTGCTGGGCTTAATAGGTGTAATTCAGTGACGTCTCAACTGAATTGATCACGTTCAGTATGTGGTGAACCCATGCTCAGAAGAGAACATAAAGTGCAGACAGATTCTTCAAAAAGATTCCTCATACTGAACAAGGGCTCCTTCCACATTTACTGGGTGTGAGTGCCATCTTCTGGCAAACAAGCCAATAAAATGAACAGCCTCTGCAAAAACAGACCCATGTATGCATTTGGACTGTTGAAGTCCATCAACAATAGATCAGGGGAATCAACATTTCACATTGGCTTGTTTGACAACAGAAGCCTCGCTGGAAGTTGAATTTATTGGCGTGATCAGCAGATGTTGCATCAACTGGTTCCTGATAAAAGTGTGTTGACACATCACTATTCAAATTTAAAGTAACAGTCAGTCAGTGAAAACCGCTGAACTAAGCTGGATAAACAAAGAGACTGGGATGACAGTTATTGGTCGAACCTGGGTGACTGATTCAAACTGCTGCCTGTTAATAAGTAACAGTGCTGTTGGAGGGGCTGCAGTCGGCAGTCCACAGGGATTCACATTCACTGAGAAATGTGAAAATCAGTTAATGGTCAACTTTGTATTGAACTGATTTACATAGTCTATAAAGTGTAAATCAACTCAAAAGGTAGACGTGTTTAATGTAAATTTTCCATTATAGTTAATAAAGCTGTGGTGAACATTTTTCATGTTGTCAAGAGACGAAAAAGCACAGGCATTGTTATCAACACTGGTAATAGCTGCACCACTCCATACAGGCATACTGGAGAGCCTATGGTGCTGTGGCTTTATTTATTATATTCACCAGTGCTCAAAATGTCAATTTAATGTCTTTTTAAACATGCTTTAAAAAAAAGAAAAAAAGAAAGAAAATCACGTTAACAACAGGCTGGCGAACAAAAATATTTTCAAAGCAGACCAAAGCACAACAGTTACTACCATAACACACATGTGCACACGTGCGTGCACACACACACACACACATATTTGCTTGCAGTGTCCATACTTCTGTTATAAACATGTTAACTGTCATTGACTACTGTACTATACAGTGTTTTAATACTTGTTAAGTATACGCTCATTGACATTAGTAAGACCGTTCTTTTACATATTTCACTTACTCATGGGAAAAAATAGCTTTGTTTGTCTGAGGACCTACTTAGAAATTAGTTTCTAGAAACCACTGTAAGGAATCCTGTTTGTTCCAGTGGAAAATTAAAACTATATATTGGTAAGTCATAATTATGTGAAAATATCTCATTGTGTCTTATTATTTCACACTTATGACTTGCTTTTATGGCTTACTATCTCATAATTATGGCTTACTATCTCATAATGATGACAATATTATCTCATATAATTATCTCCGCCAGGGAGGTTATGTTTTCGCCAGCGTTGGCTTGCGTGTTAGCAAAATAACTCAAAACGTTATGATGAAATGTTTAGGAAAGGTGAGTACTGGGACAAGGAACAGATGATTTGATTTTGGTGGTGATCCAGATCGCCATTTGGATCCAGGAATTGTTTTGAAGGATTCTTTATCATTGTGAGATAGGGCCATTTTCAGCATTCGTGATTATCAACAAGATTATCAATGAAAGTGGGTGTAAAATCATAACTGTTAACTTCAGGTGGACTTAGACATGGCACGGAGTTAAATAATGGCTGCATTGTCTCTTTGAAAGTATTAATGTTATTATCAGACAGGCACCGACTGTAGTGGTATTTTTTCTTAAGGTTTTTGTAGTTAGTTATTGTGCAATTAAATGTGATTAAATAATGGTCAGTTAGGAGGGGGTTTTGGGGAGAAACATTTAAGTTTTCTATATCTATGCCATAAGTGAGCACAAGATCAAGGGTGTGATTAAGGCAGTGAGTGGGTTTATTCACATGCTGAGTGAAACCAATTGACTCTAACAGTGAATTAAATGCAGAATTAAGACTATCACTTTCAACATCTACATGGATGTCGAAATCCCCCACAATTATGATTTTATCTGTCCTTAGCACTAACTCTGTTAAGAATTCGGAAAACTCTGACAGAAACTCTGTATAAGGTGCAGGTGGACGATAAACAGTGACTATCAGAACGGGTTTCTGTGATTTTAAACTAGGATTAGATAGACTAAGGATAAGACTTTCAAAAGATAGGTATTCCGGTTTGGGCTTGGGGATAATTAATAGACTAGTATTAAAAATGGCTGTGACTCCTCCTCCTCGGCCTGAGCAATTTGGCTGCTATATGTGACACTTTGGCTGGTGCACAAGATGACTGCTAATGAGAATTTTCCTCTACATCTCAGCAATTAAAGACTTCTGACAGTGGATGAATACAAATAGATTAGATTTGTTTTTTTTTCATCTGGTACACATGAGCATGCCTGTCATGTGTACCAGATGAAGTTGTATTTAATTTACTTTGTTCTTCCCAGTTTGTTACATTACCATCAATAGAAAAGCAATTGTAATTCTATTTGAAGTTGGAAGCTTTCAAGCATAAACTGCTTTACAGCTGGATAAACTAACCATCTTTCAGTGTTGATTCTAAATATATTCCAGCTGTTAATCCCAAAATGTGAACACAGAACAATATAACATGGATGTGGACTCTGATCTTGTTCCAACATTCAGTTCTGTTTATAAATATTCCACACAGCTCTCTCTCTCTGTTGTTTTCTTTTAGTGGTTGATGATTTTTGGTTGATGTTTGACATTTAGGATACATATTCTATATATAGGTGAATTGTAATCACATTAAGACAGCAGGCTAGTATCATTATTATGAGCATCATGATATAATGGAGAATAAACTAAAAATTCTCTCCACTATCTCCTTTTGAATTTCTAATTATGAATTCAGAACCAAGCTCGTTATTATTAACCTCTCTATGTAATTTAATTTTGTGTATTGTTTTCTTTTTTTCTTTAGAAGCCAAAGGCACATTTCCACTTTTGTGGACAATAAAGTTTATTATTTTTTGTTTTCCTTGATACATTTTAACCCATTCATGAATGAGTATCCTGAAAGGGTTTCATCTCTGCATTTCAATAAAAGATGGATTTACAGAAGTGATGGAAGTAGTCAGGAGGAATGTAAAAAGAGTTTGAAATAAAATATTGAAATGTCTCTTAAACACATCTGCACACATGCATAATTGTTATATAAAATGGCACTGATTGTCAGACTGTTAATGTCAGAACATATGATGATATAATGCATCTCTTAAAGTTCCAGTGCAGAACTTCTGTTGACTTTTGAATAATTACCAGAGTTAAAGATACACAATAGATATATATTTTGGGTTTTGTGGGGTTTCTTTCATGGCCGGTGGGGTTTTTAAATCCCTAACCTGTCGTCATGGTATTAAAATAACAGCCACCTTCCCCTGCAGTGTGGAGGACATCGGCCTGGCTGTGGGGAAGAAGGTCTGGCACAGTAGCTTTGCGTCAGCCATTCAGATGAACGGTGCAGTGGTCATCTTCCTGCATCAGGTGGAGAAGGCAAACAGAGTCATTGAAACAGGGATCACTGTGAATGAGAGGTTGATTCAGGTGCTGCCACTTTCCCAACCTGCCATATCCGATGAATTTCTCAGCAGAGAGCTGTCCAGACACAAGAAAATAATGTCTCCCATCTGTAAGATCTTGTCTGGATGTAAGTCTCCATTACTGAAACAAGTAGTGTCTCATTGCAAACAATTGCATATGATACTTAACAACTGGAGAGAGGAGCTCAACCTCTGTTTCAATGTTAAAGTAGATGATTATGACTATGTGATTTTCCCCACTTCATCAGTGATGAAATGCTTCGGTTGTGGAGAGGAAGGACACATGCTCAAATCTTGTCCGAGACAGAGTGATCCAGTTTCAGTTCAGTTTGTACACTGAGTGTGAGTGTGAGAGTGGATGTGGAAGATGGTGTCGGTGAAGCAGAGGAAAAAGAGCTGGGTGGTGAAGAGGGAAAAGAAAGTAGTGAGGATGGTGTGTGTGATGAACAGGTGGAGGGAAAGACGGGTGAGGAGGAAAGGCAGACAGTTAAAGGAAAGCAGGGTAAACAGAAAGATAAAGAGAATGATAATAACAAAAGTGTGTTATGGAGTGAAAAGTTGGAGGAGGCAGAGGATGAAACAGAAACTACAGTGAAGCTAAAAACAACAACAACAAAAGCACAAAGTGTTGCAAAAACCAGTAAAGTAATTTGAACAATAATAACAGTGAAGTGGTGAGTGTGTGTCTGACAACAGGGACATACCTGCTTTTAACAGCAGAAAGAAAAAAAAAAATGTTACAGCAAAGTGGCTATTGGCATTCTGTTTTAACATTTGATACGAGTTTAGGGAGGTCCTTATTCATTTCTGGGGTGTTTTTAGACAGAGGGAGAGTGATTTTAGATCTTAGGCAGTGGTGGAACCATGGTAAGACCCAGATAAGACTTTTGTGTCAACAATACACCCTCAGTATCACATGAGACATCACCGGATCTATGAAGGATCTAGAGACTGATTTAGTGGAACTAGAACATTTAAGTGAGTCCACAGGAAATCGAGGTTATATTGAGAGCCTCAAACTAAATAAAATGGCATTAGCAGACCTGCTGAACAAGAAAGGTCAGGGCACATTGGTCAGGTCCCAGTTTTAAAACATCAAAGAGATGAACACTCCTACTAGTTATTTTTTCAGACGAGAAAGAGAAAAATAACACACTGTTTTCTGACTCAGGGCAGAAGCTCATGGAACAGTGCTTAAAGCACAGCATCTTGTAGTCAGTAAGGTTGAAATTAAATGAACGTTACACATGTAACTATGATCTGAACATTCTGTAGGAGCTGATCCTCAGGTGAATCCAGAAGATTAGACTTCCCTCAGGTGACAGGCCACAGGTGATGTTGCTGATATGAGGAACTCAACCTATGCATGTGCATAAGGGAAGATCCAGTTGAGACCCAAGCCTTTGTTTTTTGGGCATTTTTTATTTCTCCTAGCTATTTGGGGTTGCTAGGACCTGATAATACTTAAACTTTATCTTTGCACAGGAAGTAGTTTTTGCAAAAATTGATGTCCTCATATAGGGACAGTCAGTTTATCTTTGCATATAATTGTTTTTCTTTGCTATTTGGTATCAGAAGGTCCCAATTATTCTAAAAACAAAATTTTAGCTTTCTACAATATGTAGGTCTCTCAAAAATCAATGTCCACAACACCTGTTTGTCCATGTAAAATGCTGCAAAACAGTTACAGATTCACTTAGCCCTCATTTCAATGACTGAACACATCTGCATAGAAACAAAATAATCAAGTAAGCCAAGAAATGTCATTTACTTTCCTAACTAGCTTTCCTCTAACAAGATTATCTCCAGAAAGCAGTCTGTCTGCTGGTACAGAACAGCCCTATTGGCCTCTATGAAATGCTGCAAAGCAGTTGCATGCACACTTGTGATTTCCCAGAGCAGCCTTGTCCTCTACAAAACATGGGGTTTTTCAAGCCAACCATTCTCAGGAGATAAGCAGCAGAACTTGTGTGGACTGAGGCATGTTGTGGAAGGTTCTCTCCACATTCTCTCCCTCTGCATCTGCATGAGCATCGTCATCAAGAATATCACCCTTGTTGAGGAATAAATGAGCTACTACCATGTGAAACTCAAGAAACTTCATGATAGCCTTTCTTGGGGTACCAGCAGTCAGCCATTGACTAGAGCAAGGTCACTGAAGTGCATCAGCCCTTGTTTGTGGGTAATGCACACAAGACATCAAAGATGGATGCTCCAAAAAAAAGTGGTACTCCACATAATCCAGTGGCTGCCAATCTTTTTATTCATTTTTCAGTTCATCATCTTCACCCTGAAACTGGACTAAGTTTGAGGGAAATGGAGCAGATCTCCAGGACTTTACATGTCCATAATTTCTAGGTTCTGTACTGGGCTCTCCGTGTCCTAGCTCATCCTCATCCAGTTCTGATAATACAAACAATTCATTTTGTGATGCACTCAACATTTTGAAACCAATTTTAGTGATACAGAGTAGTTGTTTACGTCTATGTTTGTGCATTTGTGGATGTTGTGGCTCACTGTCTTCTTCAGTGACGCAGTGATC
The DNA here is from genome assembly GCA_016785285.1 of Brachirus orientalis. Taxonomy (NCBI): domain Eukaryota; kingdom Metazoa; phylum Chordata; class Actinopteri; order Pleuronectiformes; family Soleidae; genus Brachirus; species Brachirus orientalis. The sequence goes on from JAFBJR010000357.1 coordinate 54,472, forward strand.
AGCTTCTGCTGTATCGGGTGGTGAATAATCTCCATCGGAATCACCTTCTGGTGAATCAGGTGGTAAATAATCATCTTCAGAATCATCAGGATGTTGTTCCACAGAAACAAAGTCAAAACAGGTTGAAGGATCATTCTCTCTTTACCATCTGATAAATGTTCAGCCTCAGAGTTGTTTGCAATTGCCTTGATCAATTGTTCTACTTTTGACAATGAAAGTTTTCCTGTAATTTAAAATCAAAATTTAAATCAAAATCTATACCAGAGAAAGATGGCTATATACTATGATGTAGTTACCTATAGCTTGATAGCTATTTACTTCTAAGGTTGAACAAATGTTCCACTTACAAAAACTATTTAAACTATTTAAACTCTTCTAAATATTCCCATGGGTTAGGGTTAGGGGTTATCTAACCACATAGCACAATCAATAACGTACTATAGTCCTAATGTCCTCAAACAAGTACTTCACATTTAAGCGCCTTGTACTTTGCTACAATTTGTAAACTGTGTCAAATTTGCATGCCATATGAAGCTACAGACATTATTGTGCATAAACGCACACATTTCATTCATGAAATTGAGATAGAATTTTTACCTAGTTCTTTTTTCTCTCAGGAATGGCTGTAGAAAGTTTTCACTGATATCCCTGCCATCTTGTTTCCACTGAAATGGGTGTAATGTTGTTATGTGACCACTAGTTGGCGCTAGCAGTGCCCATAAATGAGGACAATGGGTTAAAGTTTTAGAAATTCAAGTATTATGGTGCAGAAAGGCAAAAATGTAATGTCCTCATATGTACACGCAGGGTCTCAGGAGGTTAAAACAACAGTCATCCAAGACTCATAGATCCGTAATTACTGTATACGCATTTTTCTTTGGCTGATGTTGATCCTGTGATAGTTGGTGTCTACAGAGTATTACTAGGGAACGAGGAGGATTGCTTTGTTTGTACACTCAGTGGCTTGCTTACTGTGATAACTAATTGTAATCTTATACGTAAGTTAGGCAGTTTTTATCATAGTCAACTTTCCCAGGAAGTAAGGGGACAATACAAAAGTAAAACAGGAAATTAAGGGAAGGAGGAGCAACCCAGAACCAGACATGAGACATGACAATTTTGAATAATTGTTCCATAGATTTGAGGCAACTATTGTATTGTGTCCTTACTTTTGTGCTTTGTGCAGTATTGTTTAGTCAAGTCGTGGTGTCTAGTTTGACTTCAAGTAGGATAGTTTAGCCTAAGTTTATGTTTACCCTAGAGTGCACTTGAATACCATACCTAGTATTTGATGGGTCAATACTAGTGCTATTTTTGTGATTGTGGCTCTGGTAGCCATTTTGTTTCTTTGTCAGGTTTATTTAATTCGTTTAAGAAATTAAAGATAAAACAAATCTTTCTAATGAAAATAACTCATGTTCTGTCTTCTGGCTGGTGGAGGTTTGCGTTTTTTTAGTTCCTGTTTTGTTTAAATTCCTTTTGTTAACAGTTCATGTTTCTGAGCCTGTTTTTCTAGGAGGCTAGCTGCTTGGCTGGGTGTGGAGCGTAATCACTGCAGCTGTCTTCAATCGCTCCATCAGTTTCTGCTTGGATTCTGCACTCATTTTTGCCTTTTTCTCTCATTACCCATTTTCAGTGTTATTGCCTTTTCTTTTCCCTTTTGTAGATTCCCGTATCCTGAGCTCCGCCTCGCCAGCTGGCCAGTCTCAGCGTCTTTAGTTTAATTCATGGACTGGTTACCTACTTTTTTATTTTGTAAATAAATCTTTGTAAAATTTAGTTCATTTCATCCCTGCCTTTTTTGCCCGTTTTTTTTTACGATTCTCTCGAATCATTACAATAACAATACCAAAGAGTGAAAAGGGACAGAAAGAAGAAAAATCTTCCAGAGTATTTCAGTGCACAATACACAAGTATTCATGGAAATACAACCAAAGTAAAGCTTACTTATGTTCTATTTATTCAAGATGTGAAGCTAAATGACTTTAGATATTGTAATTGATTCCTTTGTTTCTAATCTGTTTGTGCTTTCAACTGATTACCTTCACCGTGATACTGAGTTCCATCAAACTGGGTTTGGTTGTTGTTTTCACTTTATCTTTCTTTTCTGTAAGTTGCTTGAAAGAACTTTCATGTGTGCCTTATATGAATGCATTAATCTGAAATTTCAATTTAACAAATAAATAATAAACTAATAAAATGGATCCCTATATTGTTTCCTATTAATGAGGCTTTTTTTTTTAATACAAAATTGAGTGCTGGCTATTTCCCTGTTCCTCGCTCTTTGCTCTCCTCATCCAACATGCCCTTCTGGTCGGATGGTTTGTCTTCTCAGTGGGTAGAACTGTGCGCTGCTTCACATTGTCCAGTGATGATCTCCTGTTTATAGCATTCATGTTATACTGCAGAGCGGCTGAGCTTGCATGCCTCGTTCCGGGTGTGTCACATAGTCCATCAGTTTGTGTTGGAAAGTGTCTTCCCTCTCTGCATCATCCTGCTTGGTACCTTACAGCTAACTCTAGTGTAGAAACAGGTGAATGCCTGTAGCAGTGGTGCACACGTTCATCTTGTCAACCAGGTTATTGTTAAAAATATTAAAAATAAAACGTTCTTTTAGCTCTATAAAAACACTAATTGTGTTTCTTTTAAATCATACAACTATCAAAACTGTGTGGCTTGGGTAACGTCATAATCAGCTTTGTGTCGCTGCATATCTGCGCTGTCTCATCTCTGTTATGTGCTGCACTGTTTTTAAACTGCTCCTTAAATAGAGTTTAAAGGCAAAGATGACCCTTAGGTTCCTTGTGGTCTGTGAGACATTTCCCAACAGAGAGCCTGTTTGTAAACACAGCAACTGTTTGGAGCATCAAAAAAATTAGTACAGAATTTTCATCATTAAATTTAGGAACATTTTGAGGCAATCATGATTATACATCTGCAAGGCAAAAGAAAGAGATTAGTTGGGTTGGATTGGAGGGGTCACAGGGTTTCAGTGGCACATGCAACTGGATGTCCACATAAAAGTGGTAAAGTATATTATGGATGATCTGGTCAAGGGATAGCATGTAAATTGAGAACAGGAGAGGGCCTAAGACAGAACCTTGGGGAAAATCACAATTAATCTGAGCTGATGTACAGCTCATGTTGCCAAGGCAACTAAAAAGGTTCTATTAGTGAGATACAAATTGATATCTACCTAGGAGTCAAGGTGATGCAGAGGATGCAGCAGTCAACTCTGTCAAAGGCAGCACTTAAATCTAAGCAAATAAAAAGTGAGGGGTTACCTCCCTCAGCAGCAAGTGGGGGGTCATTAGTGACTCTGACATGGACTGCCTCAGTACTATGAGATGCTCTAAAACCAAACTGAGAATTATTTTAAATATTATTGTCATTATGAAATCAATTAAGATTTAAGATTTTTAAGATGAAAAAAGGATAATTTGGAAATTGACTTGTATTTTTTTAGGGACAAGGAGTCCAGTTGATGTTTTTGTGATAGTAAAGTAAGAGGTAACATCTTTAAGGCTTTTTGAGAAAATACCTACAACTAGAGCAGTATTATATACACCCAAGATTACAAGGCAGGTGGTGGGATAGTGAATTTAAGCAGGGGCAGTATGGAAAGCACAGAACTGTTCATGAGGGACACTACCTTATTATCATAGTATCAAAGTTAGAGCCTGTGAGCTTGAGAAGACAGGGATGAACTGTGGAATGAAAAGAGAATGAGGATCTGAGAGCTCATCATCTGTCCCATGGAAGGAAGGAGCGCGACCAGGAACTACAGAGAAAATCGCTTTAAAGTGAATTTTTAGATGGTGACTGTTTTTTGATGTCAGAACTGCCATGTTTGTCTGCATTCTATTATGTAAAAATATTGAAGGATTGCATGTGAAATATCAGTTTTACTGACCTTCCACTGTCTTTCGTATTTGCAAGCTTTTTAAGGGTTTGAGTTTGGTCGTTCAACCAGGGATGATTGTTTTTTGCTTTAGTGGAGCAATCTGATCACTGATAGCTTGGCAGTTATCATTGAATAAGTGAAGTATTGAATGACTGTTGAATGTGAGAGTGAGTGGTTGTCTGTCTCTGTGTGTGGCCTGGCATCAGCATACTATTTGCAACTTAAACTGTAAATTTACAGTACTACTACTCAAGAAGAGGAATAGGCTCCATCCCGAATAGGCTGAGGCCACCACCAGTGTACAGCAGTGGTTATAAACAGTGTGTAGTTTCAAACTGTTTAAATTTGGAACAATCTTCATATTGCACCATCAGTAGTTAAGTGTGACGTTTACTTCAGGGCCCACACACAGTGTTGAAATCCCTATGTTTTACTGTGTCACTGATGCAATATGAAGCAACTGTCACGCAATATGTTGACAAGGCAGACCTTAAGGTGGTGCATTGTGGCAAGATGTGATGTGATGCTGACAAAAGGTGGCAGTGCTGCTGTGACAACACAGAGAGACATGCTACTCCCTGTTTCAGCTGACACCAGTCAATCATGGTACAAAAGAGAGGGGAGAGAACAAGATGTGTGTAAAACACCGAAGAGACAGAACCAATCCTCCCTCCCACATTCTCCTTTTGTAACATTCAAGTGGCAAAAATCTGTGAAAATCTACACCTCATGTGTCAGCCTTTATGTTTCAATTCTCTGTGTATGTCATGTTAGTGAAACTGCACACTGATATCATTGTAGACAACACAGCAGGATGTTAGCCTGGTAAAATACTGCTTTCCCTATTGCTTTGTCCCACCACTACCCAAAGATCTGTCTCCTCCTCATAATGTCACCCCAACTCACTGCACACATAGCAAACCTTGACACCTGTCAGTACATTTTTGTGGAAATTGTACCCTGTTGACATATTTTCAAATTTTTGTGCCCTTTTCGTCTTGGTGAGTGTGTCCTACATCAGAAAAAGCACAGTAAGCAAATAGCTACAAGCTAACGTGCTGCAAGATGCTTCCCCTTTCCATGAATGATTACAAACTTCTACAGAACATTACTGACCTGGAAACTAAAATGCACAGGTTACAAGTTACCATGGAGGTAAATGGAGTGTATGGCGATGATAGTACTCATCCATTCAATTAGAAAAATGGACAAGTGTATGCTAAAAAATGGCTAACTAGCACCAACAAGACCACTGAGCACCAGAAGGGCTGTGTGACTGGAATCAGCCCTCTGGAATTCTCCTGGGACAAAGCCCAAGAATAAATTTCTTCCCTGTGATATGGGTGGACATGTAACAGGTACGATCCAGCAACCAGAGATCTGGGATGTGACAAGTTGGACAGTATTTTCATCCTCCTCAATGCCTGTGCAGAGAAAGGCAAGGAAGACAAACAAAAAACCTCCCAACAACCAAGTGTCAGCTACAAAACAGATTTGCTCCAATACAGCAAGATCCTGGTGACCTGGATAACCTTTCAAACTCATAGAGAAGTGGAAGGTCTAAGAGTAAATTAGAAAACAGAAAGCTACTTGTGGGCAACTTTGCCATAAAAGATCTAAGAAGTACTGTATGTACAGTAAAACTCCAATGACAAAGTCTGTGATATGACTGACAGAATTCTCAGTATTGTTCCAGCAACTGTGAAATGCATTGTACTGCAAACTGGGGCCAATGATATTATGAAGCAGCAGTCTGAAATGCTCAAACGAGACTGAATGCTGAGGTTTTTATCAGTGGGCCTCTGCCACCAATCAAAGGATGAGTTGAGAGGTTCAGCAGGTTGCTGGCATGAAACACATGGTTTTCTTTTAGTTTTTGGGACCACAGATATATTTTTATGGATGGGCTTAAACTCCTAAATCAGGATAAAAGCACCTCAAACTTATCTTTCTTCCTCCATTACACTGCTCACTTCAAGGACATGAGAAAAGGGGAGTCAAAACAAAAATAAATATCAGGACATAAATAAAATGCATAATGAGTAAAGCAAAATTGAATAAGAAAGGAGGGGGAGTTGCCATTTTGTTTAATGGCAGCCTCCAGTGCAATGGAAATGTTGACTCCTTTGCTCTTCAGTTAAAATCTTCTTGACAAGCCACATTTTCAACCATCTACAGACCCCCAAAATACTATAAAAAAGTTTTTTAAAGAGTTTGTTATATTGTCTGTTGTATGAATGGGTTTTGATTGTGTTTTTTTAATGGGGGACTTTAATATTCATGTTGATAATTGCAAAGATGGAAGTGCTAAATAACTTAACATTCTGGATAACTTGGGCTTTCTCAGCATGTAACACATTCCACACATAACAAAGGGCACATACTAGATCTAATTATTTCCAAGTAAAAAGTCACCTTGGAGAAATGCCACACTGGTTAACCCTGTAACCTTCTGCTCGACGATAAGGTTGAGCACATTTTGAGTCACTATATCTTATTGAAAAATGTTTCACGTAGTTTAACCCGTTTGAGCAAACTCTACCATTTGGTTGATGTATGTTATGCCAAAAAAATCCAGTAGATGTCACTGTGTCTTCAAATGGCATGCACAGCAAGTTGGTCTCCTCACAGGAAGGTGGCGACAAAGAAATCAATGCTAACATGAGGTCTCTGTTTGGCAAGACATTCAAAAGTAAGCTAATTCTTTTCAACATATCATAGGATCAAATGTCATATTGCACATATCTGTGTAACATTCATATAATAAAATAAATACTAAAAGGGTCTAATAATTTTTTAAAAACATGCTCTACCAAACGGTTTATTTGACACATTATGGTAAAGCTAATGAATCTAAGCTAAAGAAACAGAAATTGACTCTTTGCTAAAGATTCATAAAACTTCTGACCATTCATTATTTTCCATATGACACATATAATGTCATATCATTACATATCTATGATTTTTTTCTATATATTATGATTATATGTATGATTTCTTCAAAAAACCTGCTCAACCAAACGGTTTAATTGTCATGTAGTGGTAAAGGTATTGATGCTAAAATAATGCATTTAGAAATGTTCTTTAAAAACAATAAATATAAAAACATTCATGGCTAATTTAATGATATTCCATTATATACTTGAGGAAAAAAATATATATCAGTATGATATTTCACCATCTTTTTTTCTTTTTTACAAATAACAGATGGATGCTAAATCATTTTATGGTGCTCGGCCACGTACCCTTTTGGCCCTTATACCAGACTCTGATGCTGATCTAAGTGATGGCGATGACTGTGTAGAAGATCCTGATTACCTGCCCATGCGCAGAGGAGACTGGGGAGTCTTCTTTTGAGTCTATGGATGAGGAGGAGGTGGTCTCAGGAAGCACATCTCCTAAACCACTGATCCGCAAGAAGAGCAGAAGAGGTAAAAATGCCCTCAAAACGTTTTCATTGTCGGAGCTGGAGGACACCCCTGACCCTAGGTCACCCCAACGTCAAAACAAAGGCAGGAGAATCTGGAAGTGTGAAGACATTGAGGCATTCGATGTTCCTGATACAAGCTTTGAACCCCCTGATGCTGTAAAGACACCATTCCAGTACTTAAAAACAGGCTTCACTGACAAGACGATTGAACATATTGCTCACCATACCAACCTATACTCTGCCCAGGAGTTGGGGATCCAATAAAGACTAGCCCTGAAGAGACTGAAGATTTCCTGGCAATACTGCTCTTCATGGGTGTTTTCAACTTCCCAGCTATGGAAGACTACTGGCACCACGAGTCCCGCTTCAATGTGATAGCTGATATTATGCCGAGGAAAAGATTTGAGATGATACGCTGGTTCATTCATTGTATTGATAATCAGCAGAACAATGACAGTCCAGACCAGTTCTACAAAATTCGCCCTCTTTTTGAGATGCTTCGAGAGCAGTGTCTCCTCATCCCATCCACATACAAGCACAGTGTGGATGAGGTCATGGTGGCGTATAAAGGCACACGGGCTGGTACTCTTCGTCAGTATATTGCCAACAAGCCAGACAAGTGGGGCTTTTTCTTCTGCCGAGCCAGTTCATATGGTATCATCCATGACCTGCTGCTTTACCAAGGGGCATCCACATTCTTTAATGTTCCCCTAAGTGAGCAGGAGCAGACACTACCTCTAGGGGCCAAACTGGTGACAATGTTATGCAAAGCGATCACACTGCCACAGCTTTCAGTTGTCTTTTGTGACAACTACTTTACCAGTTTCAGCTTGGTCCAGAGTCTGCATGCAATGCTGGGTGTCAAGTGCATTGGCACTGTCCGACCAAACCGCATTGGTGGCACTCCCTTGATGACAGACAAAGAGTTGATGAAGAAAGGACATGGAGCTTTTGATTACAGGTCTGCTGAAGGGATGAATGCAGTGAAATGGTTTAACAAACCCATGCAAAGATAAATGTCCCATGTCCATCTCTCATTCTTGCCTACAATGAGCATATGGGAGGCATTGATCTGTCTGACATGCTGGTACACTTGTACAAGACCCCAGCCAAGTCAAGGACATGGTACTTTCCCCTGTTTGGATACATCCTTGACCTCTGCATCTCAAATTCCTGGCTGGTCTACAAGAGGGACTGTCTCCTATTGAATGAGAAAACAATGTCCCTCAAAAGGTTCCAACTGGCAGTCGGCCACAGTTTGAATCAAGTCAACAAGCCGGTCTCCAGAGTTGGGCGACCATCAACCTCCTCCCCACCACACGAGCCATTTCAGAAGAAATGCTATGCCCCAAGACCATCACAACCACAACCAGATGTGCGATATGTCAACTGTGGGTATTTGCCACTTCACTGTGACAAGCGGGGGTGGTGCAACCTCTGTCCAAAGGGTGTGTCCAGATGGAAGTGTCAGAAATGCCAGGTTTTCCTGTGTTTGAATGCAAACCAGCAATGCTTTGTAGCATACCACCAGAAATGAAGTGGACCTAATGCCCGAGAAATTTGTGCGGCTGGACCACCAAACAGAAGAGCAAATCTGCAGTTTTGAGTTTTTCCACATGTTTGGATAGGTATTTTGATACATTGTCTATTATGATTTATTCAGTCATCAGTAGAAACAATAGTTACTCCATAGTCAACCAAAAATGCCACTTTTAATAACTACTGCAATCTCACATTTATTCAACCCCTTCATGACAAGCATCTTTACTACGTAGTAGATCACGCTTTGCTGTTATGACTTACTGCAAATGTGATGCGAAACAAAGCAGCAAGCATATTCTCAAAATATCAAAATACTATATCGCATGGGCCTTTTGGTAAAATGTAACTAAATACCAGGAAACCACTTTTTTTCAGGTGTAAACAAGTGTATGTGTATCTATTAATGTTATTTATTTAATATTTAGTATTGCAATTATACATGCTGAAATAAAAATCAGTGTATCTACTGCCTCTCTGGTCAAACACCAGCTGCATTAAAATTTTGCTGTTGGTTTTCTGAGTCTGCTTTTGCCAAACTGGTGTCCCCTTTTGTCACAGTATTGTCTAATCTGCATGAGGTTCCTTGTCAGAGACTCCTTTGCAAAAAGTTGAGCTGTCACTTGGTCACCTTTCTGCTGTAAGTGTAGTGTATGAGATTGAGAGGCTCAAGTCACTGAGCACCTCACACAACTGCAACTCTGTGTCAGATTTCACAACCAGGCCACACCCTCCCACTGCTGCACTGCTCCTCTCTCTCTCCTTCTCCCTCTCTCACTTTCACTCACTTCCCAGCCCACTTTTTGGCATTTTTCTAAATCAGGCATTAGGTGGCGTTAGCCTCAGAAGAAGGGGTTTAGTTACACTGTAAGTGACGAAAATCTTTTTTTTTTTTTTGTGAGCCTCAGTGTTTCAAGCTGGTTCCCGATGCAGAGTGTGAGTACAGCAACCACACTTCAAAAAAGCTTACCTATCACTTTAAAAGAATCAGCAAAACTGGTCATCTCTTTCAGTCATATTGAAATCATGAACAGGACGCTGATGCTGCTGCTGCTACTCTCACTGCACTCACATCACTGGGTGCTGTCACACATCTTAACATTGCAGAACACAGAAGAGGATTTTGTGGACTAATCCACTACAGAATCAAACAAAGATAATCCCTCCTCTGACAGCATCCCACTCAGAGCTTAGACAACCAAATAAAGATGCTGTGAAATGACATGAACACATTTTTTTTAACATCAACTGTTAAATATTCTGCATTCTACACATTCTGTGGGGCTTTATGGTCCAAGTTCTCATTTGTTCTGTTGCTGGGTTGCTGAGTTTTTCCTTTGATTTGTGTGTGTGTGCATGTATGTGTGAAACACATTTTCTGAATATGTTCTTACACCTTGGGTATTTTTTGCAGAATTGATTGGGCAGATGAAGGTTCCCCTCACACCCAAAAGAATGAATTTGAGAAGGATGACAGCTTTGATGAGGAGTACCTTCCATCTATCACAATAAGATGTTTTTTAGATGTTTTTTTATCAGACATCCTATAATCTGCTACATCTCTCATGCCTCCTCCTTTTTAATTTGCTCAATTAATACATATATTATTCCTCAACAGATTGGGTGGCACATTATAGAGGGCACAGTGTATTGATCAGCTTCCAGTTATCGGAGCAGATGAGACTGTGCACAACCAGCCCTCACATCAAGACCATCCTGGTGTGGCCCATGATGGACACGGTTTAACACGGACATGGACCACATTAAGTACTTTGTGCAGAAGACATCATAGGAGCCAGAGCATCAATTATTTACAAGGAAAGCTTGAGGCTACTTTTGTGATTCTGCCACTAAATTAGTGTCCAGTCCTCCTGGAGACAAGCAGAGTTTGCAATTGCGTTGTCCCCTTTGACATCAAGATAACTTCAAGGGGAACAGCAATGATTGCTGAGTGGGTAAGTCTTGAGAATCACAGTTTTGGAATATGTTGTTTTGCAAAACTTTAACAAATTAATTTTAATTTATTTTTAGACCTATAATGGACACAGCCTGTGGAAATGGTCCCCCAGCCAGTGATAAAGTTTGGGATGCATGCTGGAGATTTTCTTTTGTCCACAAACATTCTACTCTCTGGAAACAACTACACAAAGGTTGCCCTCCTGTTCAAACTCATGAATATGGGGATAGTCAATAAGAGCACCTTCATTTCCATCCTAGACATTGTGTTGACTCATTAAAGGAGTTCTGGGAAAATAGGAAGACTGAGTCAGTTAGTCGCCTCCAGGGGAAAGAATTTGTGGTTTTAGATATGGGGGCAGCACATTCCATAATTTAGGAGCCACCACAGCAAAGGCTCTGTCTCCACGGTGTTTTAATCTCGACCTAGGTACCAAAAGAAGAGATTGTTCTGCAGAATAAGGATGTAGAAGATCACTGAGGTAGGATGGGGCAAGATCCTTCAAGGATTTGTAAGTAAAAAGCAGAACCTTAAAACGAATTCAAAAATAAATGAGATGCTAACACAGGAGTGATATGCTTTCGCTTGCATGTTCCTGATGCCCACATAGTTCTCCAGCCGGGAGAGGAGGATGTCGTGGTCTACTGTGTCAAAAGCAGCTAAAAGATCTAAAAGAATAAGAACAGCTGTATTGCCAGTGTCAGTGGTTAAAAACAGGTCATTAAAAACTCTTACAAGTGCTGTGAAGGGGTTTAAAACCAGACTGGAAGACCTTGGGGATGCTATTTACATTTAAAAAAGACTGCAATTGGTTAAGTACAACTTTTTCCCAGTATTAAGGAGATAAATTAGAAATTTGTCTAAAAAAGTTGTTTAAAATAGAGGTATCCAGGTTAGTTTTTTTTTATTAGGGGCTAGGCCACGGCCTGCTTAAAACACAACACCAGTAGCAAGGGTGCTGTTAATTATGGCAAAAATTCTTAAAATAATGGTGTTCCAGATCATTTTAAAAAAACGGGGTAGAACAGGAAAGCCTGATGTTTTCATCTGAGCCACAGTTTTTCCCAGTTCAGACAGTGACACTAGCTCAAACTGGGCAAAAGCAGCGGGAGAAGTGACTAAGATAGATGGATGATGGTGAGATGAAATGCGAGCTCTGATGTAGTGATATTATCTACAAAAAGTTGAGAAATGCTTCACAAGTTAAAAGTGAATGATCAGGTTTACTGAATTGGGGAACATTCAGTAGGTGGTTAATGGTTTGAAAAAGAAACTGAGGTTTATTGCAGTTATTGGAAATTAGATCAGAGAAATACAACACCTGCAACTTATCTTTTTTTTTTCCATTTACGTTCAGCTCTTTTGCATTCCTGTCTAGTTAGTGGTGAACAAAGTGACCAGTTCCTCTGCATCATTACTGTTACTATTTATCAAAACATTTTGAAAGGCAGCAGAGAAATGAGCAGCAGTGACAGGTCTGAGCATGCGAAACATACAATCATGCTGACACGCTGTTTATCAATTTTACATTATCAACATTACAGAGTGAAATACCGTAAAACAGGATGAGATTGAGAGAAGAGTGTGTCCGTGTACGTGCGTGGGACCAGAAACTGACTGCACAAAATTAAAAGAATCGGACCCCTTCAATGCCCTGGCTGTCTAGAATTGTGACAAAGGGCGGACCAGACTCTGACACCAGTCGTAGAGGGACCAAATGGCCCTTATCAAAGGGTCCAGTACCCCATATTCCCGGAGCACTTCCCACAGGACTCCCCGAGGGACACGGTCGAACGCCTTCTCCAAGTCCACAAAGCACATGTAGACAGGTTGGGTGAACTCCCATGCACCCTCTAGGACCCTGCCAAGAGTCTAGAGCTGGTCCACGTTCCACAACCAGGACAAAAACCACACTGCTCTTCCTGAATCCGAGATTCGACTATCCGATGGACCCTCCTCTCCAGGACCCCTGAAAAGACATTACCAGGGAGGCTGAGGAGTGTGATTCCCCTGTAGTTGGAATACACCCTCCGGTCCCCCTTTTTAAAGAGGGGGACCACCACCCCAGTCTGCCAATCCAGAGGCACTGCCCCCAGTGTCCATGCAATGTTGCAGAGGCATGTCAGCCAAGACAGCCCTACAACATCCATCTCATCGGATCTCATCCAACCCCAGGGCCCTGCCACTGAGGAGCTTTTTCACCACCTCAGTAACCTCAGCCCCAGAGATAGGAGAGCCCACCCCTGAGTCTGCAGACTCTGCTTCCTCGCGGGAAGGTGTGTTGGTGGGATTGAGGAGGTCTTTGAAGTACTCTCGCCACCGATTCACAACGTCCCGAGTCGAGGTCAGCAGCACCCCATCTCCACTGTACACAGTGTTGACAGTGCACTGCTTCCCCCTCCAGAGACCCTGGATGATTGACCAGAATCTCCCCGAAGCCGTCTGGAAATCGTTCTCCATGGTCTCACCGAACTCCTCCCACATCCGAGTTTTTGCCTCAGTGACCACCGAAGCCACATACCGCTTGGCCTGCTGGGAGTTGCTGGGAGGTGGGAGTTGAAACTCTTTCTGACAGGAGACTGCCAGATGTTCCCAGCAGACCCTCACAATACATTCACAACACAATTCATTCAACTGAAATCATTCACATCCCACCACCTCCCAGTCACCATAAGTGTGCTCCAGGTGTCTGTCCTGGGGCCTCTGCTTTTCATCATTTATCTACTACCTCTTGGCCATATTTTCTGTAAACACCACATTCATTTTCACTGCTACGCGGATGACATACAGCTCTACATCTCCACCAAACCCAACTCCTACCTCCCGCCTTCCTCCCTTACCCACTGCCTCCTGGAAATCAAGTCCTGGTTTACATCAAATTTTCTAAAACTAAACAGTGACAAAACTGAAGTTTTACTAATTGGTACAAAATCCACTCTAACCAAAACAGACAGTTTCACAATAACCACTGACAACTCTCCCATCCCTCCCTCCCCTCAGGTCAAGAGTCTGGGTGTCATCCTTGACAGCACACTTTCCTTTACTTCCCACATCAACAAAATCACACGGTCAGCTTATTTTCATCTGCGCAATATCAACCATCTCTGTCCAACTCTCACACCTCATAATGCTGCCATACTGGTTCACAGTCTTGGATTACTGCAATTCTCTCTTGTTTGGTCTCCCACAAAAAACCCTCCATAAATTACAACTGGTCCAGAATTCAGCAGCACGCATCATCACTCGGACCCCCTCTATTCACCACATCACACCCGTCCTGCAGCAGCTCCATTGGCTTCCGATCACACATTGCATACAATACAAAATATTACCTCTTACCTTTAAGGCCATCCACAACCTCGCCCCTCCATACCTGTCTGACTTCCTTTCTATTGCCACACCTGCCCGCACACTCAGATCTTCACCCTCTCCCTCACCTCCCTCTTTTTCTTTCTCTCCCCCCTTTCTGTCCCCCACCTCTCCTCTGTCCCCCATTTTCCTCTCACCCCAACCGGTCGAGGCAGATGACCGCACATCTTTGAGTCTGGTTCTGTCAGAGATTTCTTCCTGTTAAAAGGGAGTTTTTTCTCTCCACTGATGCCTAGTGTTTGCTCATTGTGTGAACTGTTGGGTTTCTTTTCTCTCTGTAATATTGTAAAGGTTTTGGCCTTATTATGTACAGTGCCTTGAGATAATGTATGTTGTGATTTGGCGCTATACAAATAAAATTGAATTGAATTGAATCTTCATCTTCCACCCACCTTGTTGTCCCCTCTGCCCGCCTCACTACTATAGGGAGCAGGTCCTTCAGCCTCTGCTCTCCGGCTCTGGAATTCACTCCCTCTTTATCTCCTGTTTTCTCTTAATTTTTAACTGCTATGTATTTTATTCATTGTTGTACGGTGACATTGGGTTCCTTGAAAGGCGGCACTAAATAAAATGTATTATTATTATTAATACGTTTGGGTCTGCCAGGTCTGACCGGCATCCTCCCCCACCATTGGAGCCAACTCACAACCAGGTGATGATCAGTTGACAGCTCCGCCCCTCTCTTTACCCGAGTGTCCAAGACATGTGGTTGCAGGTCCCAACGATACGACTACAAAGTCGATCATCGACCTACGACCAAGGTCATCCTGATGCCAAGTGTGCATGTGGATACCCTTATGCTTGAACATGGTGTTTGTTATGGACAATCCACAACGAGTGCAGAAGTCCAATAACAAAGCACCACTCAGTTTCAGAATGGGGGGGGGCGTTCCTCCCAATCATACCCCTCCAGGTCTCACTGTCATTGCCCACATGAGCATTCCCTCCAGGGACTCCAGGAAGGGTGGGTACTCTGAACTGCAGTTTGGTGCATAAGCACAAACAACAGTCAGGACCTGTCCTCCCACCCGAAAGTGGAGGGAGGCTACTCTCTCGTCTATCAAGGTGAACCCCAATGTACCGGCCCCAGCTTGGCGCCTCTTACCAGGGGCAACTCCAGAGTGGAAGAGAGTCCAACCCCTCTTGAGGAGACTAGTTCCAGAACCCAAGCTATGTGTCGGGGTGAGCCCAACTATATCTAGTCGGAATCTCTCAACCTCGTGCACCAGCTCAGGCTCCTTTCCCAGGGTCTCCACCATTGGCCACCACTCAGCTCACACAGCACCCGACCTTCTTGGCCCCTCCCATAGGTGGTGAGCCCATGAGAATCCAGAATTCATCTAGTTTAATTTGAAATCTGAATGCTCTATTTCCTCATGGATTATGGATGAAGATAGTTTACAATGATTGCTTCTCTCTCTCTCTCTTCAAGGCAGCAAAGATAAAGGGTCAGTCATCTCTTCTCAAATGGATGAAAGACATTGTTAACCATTTCTGGTGGTATTGTAAGAGAGCTGACACAGTTGAACAGTTTCTTGTAAGCGAATAGATTATTTATATATTTTGTTCTGTTTTGTTAATATTATTTTCTGAAAAGGATTATTATATTTGTCTATTTCTTTAGGCACTATGGGTTGGTACCCTTCATCATGTTTGTGACATTCACACCTAGGTCATGGGAAGCTGGGAAGAAGTGGATAAAGAGAGACTCCAAATGCCACAAAGCATTGGTGGAAATCGTTAACAAATGTTGGCAGAAGGATGTGCACAAATATATGTGCTTCAGGTGAATTATGGATATTTTTAAACTGTAAATTATTTTTTTTCAGATCTACTGCAGAGCTAGAGTCATTTCAGAACCACATTCTGATGCATGCTAGCAAACGTTTTGCCTTCAGCCCCCAGTGTATGAGGCCAGGGTTCTTCTTGCAGTGCTGGACTACAGTTTCCACTGCAACAGACCAACATTAAAAACCACTGAAGGCAAAGATATATATGGCTTTACATTTTAATTGTTTTACGGTAGAGTTTTATTAATGTTTTGCATGGTATTTGTTTACATGTTCACTCAATGCTCTACATGATAGGTAACAAATATTAACCAGGATTGCTTGTGATACCCGCAGTCATGAAAGGGCCCTTGCAAGTTACAGGGCATTTTCTGTTTTGGATGATCTATTTCTGGACAAGTTGAATGTTGTTTCAATCAATATTAGCATTCATGGTAACATTAAGTTACACACAAACAGTTTGCGAGCCCACAAAGAACTGGGGGGTATGCTATGCCAATATTGCATTTTCACCTCATCTGACCTCCATGCCAAGTTTCCAGAGTTTTTATGCACATTAACCCCCTCAAAATTTAGCGCAAAGCCGCAGATATAATAGTAATAATCCTTATGATGGCAGATTCAGAAGGATATACAAGAAGAACATCAGAAGATACAGTGTGTACGCCCTGAAACAAGAGAAGACGTATGTCTACATCCCAGAACTACAGGTGAGGATTATTCAGAGGAGGATAGACACTCGAGTGGGGATGTCTAGCCATTGGAGCCCTTGACCTGATGACCTCAAACGGCTTGGTTTAGTGGCTCCTGTCACTGCACCACCTGTGTCAGATTTGGTCCAGACACAAGTCAGGAGAGGTCTGGGTAAGAGATTTGACGGCCTTTCTAGCTGCACAATGACAATAGTTATACACCAAATTGATCTTAATATTTATTTTCACTGTCTTCAGGACAGGACCTGGCTTCCAGACAGCTGCTGACGTGGACTAAAAAGTGCTGGATTTCACCACACTTTTGCCAATGTCTTTCAGGAAATTTTTCCTGCTAATGTACTAATGTTATGTGGTATTATAAATAAATAAATTCAGCAGACATATCTTTCAATTTTTTATTAGTTTTCAAGTGAAAGCAGTCACTGTGTAAATATATAAATATATATATACAGTATATTTTAGTACAAATATTTTAAACCACAGAAAAACTGACCAGTTAGAATTGGAATTACTTTATTCGCCAGGTATGTTAACACACACGAGGAATTTGAAATTATACACCCACGTACCACATACAAACATCATTTAGTCCACGGGGAGGGTGCGTGTGGGTGTGTGTGCAAGTTGGAAGGTTGTTATCAGAGTCTGTCTGTGTGTCCATGTAGGATCCTGAGGAATCTTTGAGACGGGGGTGGAGTAAGGGGCAAACAATTTTGAGGACCGGGCAGCTAGTGAAACTCTTCTGGAGGAAAAACAGGGGCAGCTGGCTTTCGCCAGCTGATAAGATACCGACATTTGCGGTTTAGAGCAAAGGAGCACATTCCAATCTTGCTTCTCTCAGTCCATCCAATTACTTAGTAGTTTCATACTGGTCTTCAACCATTGATCTTCCTTCACAAACCAGTCAAATTATTCATGGTGGTTCCCATTTCGCGTTTCAGTTCAATAATTAACGCAGCCTGAGTTTGCACCGCTTTGCCCAACTCACTAATCATGACTGGCAGATGTGGAGATCCAATCCTGGTGGCAACCGTCTTGCCAATTTGGCAGTATAAGAGGGCACCTCCTAATTCGAGTAGAAGAAGCCCCCAACCAAAAACCCCAAACTCTTAACAATAAATAAAAAAACTACTTTGATGTTCTGATGATAACACTGAGGTATTTCAATACTTGTGGCCCTTGAGGAACATGTCATAGGCCAGGTAAGAAACCACTATACTGTGCTAGAGGATCTGGAAACTTGTTCCTGATCTTTCAAACGCAGCAGCTGGGGATTACAAGTTGGTTTCCCTGCCCCAAAGAACCATGCTGCCAAAAGATGAAATGTCTGTAGTACTCATGGTTGTCATCTCCATGTTCTCTGGTATTTCCTAACTCTGTAACATCCTCGCTGTACTGTGAATTCTTAAAAATCCTTCTTCAGGGCAGTACTGGGAGAAGTGTGTTAGCAGGCTTATGCAGTTGACTGGAGCCTGGCCACAGCATTTCCTCTCCCAGTCTGGAGGCATGTCCCTACATCTGCCACAAGTACACCATGGTACCAGCAGAAGGTGGGGCACCATGTCTATGCTGATACATCATCAGGGTATCAAAGATGAGCCCTGGCTGCCTCTCCACAAGTTGCGTGGTCAGCCCCTGGTGCTCCTCTAGAGTCATGCCGTCAAGTATTCTCTATTCACATAAAAGTTTGAGTGAGTTGTATAATTAGACTTCAGTATATGTTTGAAGTCAGCTATTCAGCATTCATAAAAATGTGGATTTACATATAATACACATGGAACATAACTGGTTTCTCCATAAATACCCGTCATAATTATCTTTAGGTTTTTTATAGAAATGTTCTTATATCTTCAGACAGGCACTGATTGTTGTAATATAACGAGAAACTGATTGCACTGTCATTTTCAGTATGATGGCAAGTAAGATGCTGTTGTTAGTAAGCAAAACAGGTGATAAAATGCAAATAATACCATCAATACAAAGAGCTAGCAAAGGAGCAAAAGTTTCCATCACATGGTTAATATCTACATCTAGGCTATAGGACAAGATATGAATCGATCTTTTTTTTTTTGATTCTTTATTGACCTTTTTTACAATGTGAGTACCCTGCCTTTGCTACTTGGGCACAGTGTCCTCATGTTAGGAGTCGTCGTCATCATCTTTGGTGAATGCGGACTGTGCCGACATACTTGAGTTGGTGGGATTTGCCGTTCGCTTGGACAAGGCGGACAGAGAGGATTAATGCCTGTGTGATTCGAGGGGTGTTACTCATGTAGGGTTTCTCATGGGACTCTTCATTTTCAGTGCTTCTCTTCAGGTAAAGTGTTCACCATATTTTATTTGCTTCTGAGTGAAGTGGCTGCCCAGTTTATGGTCACAAAGCACAGAAGCAGCAAACAGGCCTGCAACACGGGGGTACTATTAGTTTATGCCAGCATGGGGCATTTATTTGGTTGCTAAATGATTTGTTTGAACTGAATTTGGTTGAGGTTTATTTGTATGTTTGAACGTGATTGAAACTGTGATACTGCTTATCTTTTATTTCTGCCATTCTGGTAATAGAATGTCTGTGAAGAATCTTCTGTGAAGACACAGACTGAAATGGAATAGAATATTCATACACTGTTTTTCTTAATACAGGCACTTAATTAAGAAATGCATATTTAATCACATGTTATCTGCCATCTACCCTACACACACCAAACTTCAGATCAAACTGAAAATATTTTACACCACTGAGTAAATGAATCATTACGTGTCAACATGTCAATATGTGTTTGGATGTGTACATGAAGTAGTTTAAAGTATAAATTTTAAAATGAACTAGTACAGTTCATAGTTCATAATTCATTCAATTCATAGTTCTCTTTTTTTTTCAATATGTTGCTGCGAGCTATTATTTTTCAAAATTATTGCCACAGCCCATATAGAACCACAGTTTTAACCCTGAAACTGCAGGTCTCTGACAATATACTTCGAAACCCAGTTGTCCAGCTGCGGATGTGAGATGAATTTTTTATAATTTTTTATTAATTCGCACATACCTTGAAAGGCTAGCTGGGTGCTTCAGTTCAGGTTTGCTGTTGACATTGTTGATGTCCAGAGTTGCTTCTTGAAATCTGGTGGGTGAAGTTTATGCAAAAAGGTCAGATTTTTCCCCATCTGGATCGTCACTGACATTGTTTTAAGTAATTATACGAAGATGCCGTATGAATGGTGGAGGAAGTGCTGCTGCCTTCATTTGTTTTTGCCTCCATGCTTTTGACACATTTTGTTGTTTCTTACACTGCATTGCTCCTCGTTGCCTTCATCCTCATCCTTCCACACTTCAGTTATGTTCACAGTGTAAACTAACGTCATCTTAATTGACCAGCAGGGCTCTCAAGGTTGGAACTTGTGAGATGAGGGAGTGTTGATGAGCAGGACTACTACACTACACCAAATAAACGGTTTTATTTTTGCCTTTCTGAACAAAAAAGTAAAATGGATCCAAGAGATATTTGGCCCCAAATTAGCCCCTTAAACACCATTGGTAATTGTCTGTCCAGAGTGAAAGAATAGTTTTCTGTTTCTTTCTGACATCTTTAAATCTAAATATGAATGTGATATTTACAAACAGGTAAATATCATGTTCATACTCCTTATACTTTAATAAGCAGCTATTATTAAAAATTAAGTGATATATGAAAAAAAAAAAAAATTAAGTGATATAATTAAAGTGATTACTTTACTGTGCTCTTTCACTTCCATCTAGTCTGAAACCTGTGCATGCATTCACAGTGTTCGTGTGCTTTCCTGGAACAAGTACTTGTAGTGGAAACCTATTTTTAGACTTTACTCGGCGACAAGAAATTCTATTTTCTGTTTATCTGCTGATAGGTTGCTAATTCAAAACAACTAAATGAATGGACACTAACACACAGAAGAGAACCAACTGTAAGGTTACTTACCCGATGCCTGCAAACAGAACAAACAAAAACTCTAATTTAAACCACATTCAATATTAAAATCATGAATCAGGCCAACAAGCTAACTGATATTGTCACCTGTCACTTTTGTTAATATAACATTACTTCAGGTTAGCTAATCTGTTTGAAAACACCATCACTGAAAGTTAGGGACTGAACACAAATATTGCGTTAGTTTATGAATTTACAGTAAATAACAGGGAAATGTTTTCTTACCTGATATTGCAGGAAAACGGTTGTAACTGTGAAGTTCACTTAATGGTAGCTGACCAAATAGATCCGACTGACCCTTCAACTGCGTCCATATTCCATTTTTTTGTTCTTCGTTGAAATCCCACAATTCAGAAAAAAAAAACATGGCAAACAGATTTAAATAATACAGGTAATAATCCAGGTAATCCATTAGTGGTCAGATAGCCTGACTGACAATAGCACCATACTCAATTGAAAGTGACATATTTTTAAAAAGAAGGCACACACAGTTGTCATTGGCCAGTTTTCTTGATGACAGCCACATCAACCAATCACATTCATAACAACATGGTGAGACAGCAAATAACAAATGTATCAGCGTGGTATGGTTTTCTTTATCAAGAAAAGATTATAAATAAGATTTAGATGCATTCAAAATACATAAAGCTGCTTTGAACAGACTTCACTGACATTATTCTGAAGTCAGTTAAAAGGTTTCAGTAGAGTATAAATAGACTAAGTTTGGTTTGTACATTATGCAAAGTAGCCATGCAAATAACATTTGCATGAAAAAACTTTAAACTTTAAAGATGCACTCTTTAAATACATACTTTTTTTTTTTTTACTTGCAAGAGATTGAAGATTTCTGTTTTCATTGTCTCACTGTGTGGCTGGCTAATTTAGATATTAGGTGCATCAAACTACTTGTTAAATATTCATGTGTTAGGCCTATTTGCCACACAAAAATTGAATCTTCAATTTAGAGGCCTTTCATTCAAAAGAGCACTCTGGGGGTTCATGATGCACTTATCATTTCGATAAAGTGCAAATCTGTTATTTGAATAAAACATTCAACAGCAAGAAGCTAATTGTTGTTACTTCATGTCAAACTAATAAGATTTACCCTAAAAATTGTCATGAATCTGCTCTGCCTCCTCCCCAGCATACAGTACATGCCCATGCGGGCTGCCTGTGGGACAGTGTTGGCAGGGCAAACCCTTTAAGACCCCATGTGGGTTTTGTGTGGGCTAGCCCACATATGGGTTAGTCCATGGGGCCACAGCAGTTTTGTCACTCAGTGCCAGCATAGTTAAGGCCCCAGCACGCATCTATTGTGCCCCCTAATATGTTTTCATGGTTACTACCATTGGAATTTTGGCAAATTTTGACCAAACAGAAGTGGCCTGTAACATAACCATATATTGACCAAAGGACAGGAAGTAGGTAATCTGAAACAGGAAGTGGCCTGTAATTCCTGTGCACGTTGACCAATTGGCTCAAAGCTTTATATGTGAGATCAGGGGCCTGCCCTGAACACATCAGCAAGCCATTACCTGTACGCAGGAAGTACATCAGCCCAGACAGGAAGTGACCTGTAACTTTGCCATATATTGACCAGTCTGACCAAAACGTTATATGTGAGACCAGATGCCCTCCCTGAACATGTCTACAAGCCATGACCTGCACACAGGAAGTAGGTCACCTGAAGCAGTAAGCGCCCTCTAACTTTGACATACATTGGTCAATCCAATCAAAACTTCACATGTAATATAAAAGACCTGTCCAGAATTAGCACAGAGTCAAGGGTATACCCCACCTGCTAGTGGGTTGGAGGCTGCAAGGGCCCGCACAACGCTACTTGCAGCTTTATTTCTAATTGTAGTCTCTCATTGCTTCAAGCACCTGAAGATAATAGTAAACATGGATGAAGTCTCAGTCCCCAGAAGAAGCTCGGGCAGGACGGATACCCACGGATACACACATCTCTGTATTGTTGGAAGGACACAGTGGCACATATAGATAAAAATGTAATGTATTTCCTAGCCCATAAAACCAAATCCTAATCATCTTAACTAAATGTAATTCTGACCCTTAGTCAACACTTAAAATGGCATTAAACCTGATAAAAATTTTAGACAATATGTCTTTATGTACAAGTATATTTTTGGCTATTAAAGTGGAAGCTCTAATTATTTGCCTGCTACAATGGAGAATTGCAGTATCAGAGCTCTATGGATTATATATATTTTTTTAATTCATAAATTGAACTGACAGACAAGATGTTTTTAGAAACAACTAAAGCTTCCTATCTCACTGTTATTCGGTGGGTGAGGTTGTGATTGTTTGAAAGAGGTCCCAAGTCCACCTCAACAGCCAATCTCATACTTGACTAAAAGTGCACATAGTCTTAATTACATAACTTAATTACAAGGTTAATTATTACTCAGGACTATTCTGTTAATGTTGAACCATTAGGGGCAGAAGGAGAAGGAAACAAAGAGTTAAAGTCAGAATCAAAAAATGACAGAACTAAGTTGAGCTTGTACGGGTAAGTACCACATTGAGAGTTTGACACACTGACACCTGCTGCTGCAAAGACCAGGCTTTTAAAGGCACATATCAAATCAGGGAATGAGGAGCAGGTGTGTGGAGGGAGACTCCACCCAGCTGCCCGGTCGTCTCCTGAAATCACAAGGCACAATAAGGGCTGCACAGGAAATAATCAAGCTACCAAAATAAGAGGCAGGAAGCCGGACCCTGACAAAAAAGTGATTTACTGAATAAAAGCAAATTAATTTATTGTTATACTAAACATGAATAAAGTATAGGGTGTGAAAATCATTGTAAATAGTGTTATTTGTAGATGTGGGATGAGACTGTTTAACAACAACAAAAACAAGCTAAGTAAAACATTACAACTTAGATCATCAAGCTGACTCACTGATAGAGCAGATTACATTCTTCTTCTTTTGTGATGTGTTCCCCACACAACCTGTAAAAGTACAGAGAAAGAAAGAAAATGTTCCAGTCTGTTACAAAACACATGTAAAAACATACTGTAAAGGCAAAATAAAAATCTGTAACATTTTTAGTCTAACTAGCTTTTGATAAAAACTCTCAGAAGAAAAGATATATCTGTTATTGAGTGTGTTAACATGAACATAAATCTCCCGGTTATGATCAAGTTTTTGATGTTTTTCATCGTTCCAATTTCAGAAATGTGAATTAATCTTTCCAGTCTTAGTCTGGCAGTAAATTGTGCATGGGTTCTTAGTATGGGATAAAATCTGTGCCATCAGAAACTGAATTAATATTTTGTGTGAATGTAAACCACTCAATATGAACCTGAATTGAACAATATGAATAACTGTTTTTAAATTTTGTAAAACGTGAATTGAAACTGAATTGTATTGGTTTGAAGGTGTATTGCAATAATTTTTCCCTTACTTCAGCTTCACTTCTCTTACTTCAGCTTCATTTCTCTCAACTCAACTTCAGTTTCAGTGCCACACATCTGGGTCCAGACAGTAAGGCAAAACCCACTGAGTACAGATGGAAAGAACTCTTTTATATCTCCTGACTTGGTGCATTAACAGTTGATTAAGACAGTCAGTATTGATTCTGTGGTGACCTGCCACACATTGGTCAACCCTGAAGTGTATTATGAAATGTGCAGCTCTCCAAACATGCTACTTGCTACAGTTAGATTTTGGTGGTTCTCAATACTTTGGTGCCAGGATGTCTGCCAGGATCAACAACCGGCTTCCTTCGAGTCTTTTGCCTGAATCTATTCAGTTTTCTGCAAGAAATCTTTTGGAGGAAAACAACAAGAAGTTTTCTTCACCCAACAAACAGCCGAAGTTTTTCACTACAAACACATTTGTGTCCAGAAGGAGTCACACACTTACAGAGTTGGCCCGGCTCATAACATATTTTATATACTGTATACATACATTACAATTTTTATATAAATATTTTAAGACTTTATTACACAGGTGAGAGTTAAACTGTTGGTCACCATCGCACTGACTTCTCTTGGCTCCTTGTGCTGAGTCAAAAGGAAGAGAGTCAAGAGAGAAAAACAAAGTTCTTTTCATCTGCATTCTATTGGTTCAACTCTTAGGAATGGGATAAAGATATAGTTTGTTGATAAGCTGTTGTTAAGACTCTTAATTCCATAATAATGACTAAGGACATGGCTGTTTAACTACAAAGTTGTCCCAAGGGCCCTAATCTGTGGACACTCTGGGGCCTGTTGCATGAAAATATGATAAGAGATTAAGGATTTTATGACTGCTGTTAATATTATTGTCAAAGGTTTGACCATTTTTTTTTTATGTTAATATTATTGCAGTTGTTGAGATGAATAGAAACAGCTGAGGCAGTAAAGGTGGTTTCAGAAAAGTCAGTGACAATTATGTCACTGACTTTATAATGTAAAATATCCATTCATGTCATCTGTGTTTTTTCATAATTGTGTTTTAGAGCATGAAGCTCTGATGCTTAGACGGCTTTGATAGGACACAGTGTTTCAGGACCTGAGTACCTGTATTCCAAAATTCAGCATCACACAACACGGAGCCTTGAACTCACCACAGCTGATCTTATTAAAATTTTTATTAAAACTGTTTTACGTATCAAGTAAAACCACCTCTTCATAATGGAAAGTTATGAGAGGTGGTTTTACTTTGTTAGAATTTGTTATAATTTTAATAATTTGTGATGGACCTCACACTACAAAGAGCCATGAATGTGCACTTACCAGGATAGGTTACACCTAAGCCAAGATGAACTTTGTACAGTAGGATAAGTTAAGGCCCACTTTCTCACATATCCTAGATATTGCCTCTGCTGTCAAGAGTGCACACTGCAAGTACAGAAATAAGTCACTAGATGGCAGGTAATTTATGACTTTTCTTCCTTTTTCAGTTAGTTTCCAATTTACTGGTTACGTTATAGTCATATTGTTTATAAATTTAAATTTGACAATAAGTTCTTAGTGTGGTACAAATTATGAACATTATATCACTGATGACACAAGGTAGACAATCGATATGGAAATTTAAAAATTAAATGGGTTATCATGTCATAAAACCAATGATCCTTGACTAGACAAGTTGAAAAATGGCAGACCCATCTGCACTAAATGGGGGGGGGGGGCTGAGAATCAAATTGAATCGTGACCTTAAAATCGAATCAAAGATTTGGAGAATCGTGTCACCTCTACTCATTACTAATGCAATATATTGAATTTTTTGATAATATAGACATGGAACATTTGGAGCTGTGAGTTCAATTACCAAATGGAGGTGTGTACAGAATATTGTATATAATATATAATTTTTAAAAAAGACCTCTCCTGTGGCTGTCCTTCCAGAGGGCATAAGCTTGTCTCTTAGGACTTTGCCCAAACTTGAAAGTTTGAAAATAGGCTCACCTACTATCATGACATGCTACATTTGGTTTCCTTTAATACAATATCCTATAATCACAATTTTATCACATTGTTTCTGTCCTATGAATACTCTAATATATTATTTCCTTAATTTAGACAAGGTATCTCACAACAAACGGGGGTCTCACTCCATCTTACAAGGCGGATACTTATGCACCTTCTCACAAACTCTGTGGCCCAACAACTGTGCTGGCGGGGCTCTGGCCAAAAGCTTGCCTGTGGTGACATGGTGCTCTGCAGAGCAGTCATCGGTAAAGTATCAAATGTTTTTTTGCAATGAGAACTTAAGAAGGAAGCAAAGTCACAATTGAAAAGGCCAAATCACAAAATATTTCTGTCACTATGAAATATACAAGTTTTGTGTTTCTGATATATTGGAAAAGAAACACATTGTGGTATTACAAAAAGACCAATTAGCCTAGCTAGTCTATTATTTGGAAACATATTTTTTCACATTTTGTTATCTTGCAGTTGTATGCTGAAAGCAAAAACAGAATAAATATCTATTCTGCATTTAATACAAAGGTTTTGTTTTGCAAAATTCCAAGCACACACACTGTACACATAAGCTCCCACAGTATCCCCACTTTGGGCTGGGTGTGGGCATATGTGGGGCCCATGAGAGTTCAAAGCCAAAGACACTGAGTGGTACTCTCATGGGCATCATAGTGACAGCTTTGGAGTATTTGAAGAATTGCTGCTGCCTGCTGCCACAGCCCTGAGTCCAGCTCGAAAGGTACGCTGGGGACATGGGGGACTTGTGGTCGGTTCTTGTTAAAATGTTCACTGATTTTTAGCTCCCAACCACTTACCTACGCCTCCGACCAGACACTCATCCCTTATATGATCAGCTTATTAACCGGGGATGCAACTAGGTGGGCTACCGCGTTGTGGGAAAGAGATTCTCCCATCTGTATTTCGAACCAATTATTCACTACTGAGTAAAGGAGGGTGTTTGATCATCCCGTTCAGGGCAAATTTGCCTCCACACAATTAATGTCGATTCGCCAAGATCAGTTGCGGAATACTCGCGTTACTTATTTTAGCCGCAGAGAGTGGGTCACCTTACAGGGAGCATTTACTCACGGGTTAGTAGATCAAATTAAGGACAAATTAGCTGCTAGAGACGAAGCTTCAGACCTAGATTCCTTAATTTCTCTTTCCATAAAACTATATAACCACCTCAGTCAGTGTATCCGGGAAAAACAGGACCAATCACAAGCCTCCACCTCCCATTCTCCCATCTCCCCATCTCTCTTGTCAACTCTGCTTACTTCCGGCTCGGAGGAGCCTATACAACTAGGGCGATCCCATCTCACAAGTCGCCCTAGTTGTATAGGCTCACAACTCTCCATCCACTTCTGCCGCCGCACCCCCAGACCCCCCAGATCTCTCCTCTGTACCAGAGGAGTATCATGATCTTAGCGAAGTATTTAGCAAAAATAAAGCCCTCTCATTGCCTCCACACCATCCTTATGATTGTGCTATTGACTTGCTTCCTGGTTCCCCCCTACCTTCCAGTCATCTCTATAATCTCTCTTGTCCCGAATATGAGGCCATGGAAAATTAAATCAGTGACTCGCTTACGTCTGGTCTCATTCGCCCCTCGTCTCCTGTAGGTGCGGGATTCTTCTTTGTTAAAAAGAAAGATCAATCATTCCATCCATGCATGGATTACTGTGGTCTCAACAATATCACTATAAAGAATAAATACCCACTTCCCCTGATAGACCCTGCCTTCGAACCACTCAATCGCGCTACCATTTTTACCAAATTGGTCCTCCGAAACGCATACCATCTCATCCGCATCGGGGGGGATGCGTGGAAAACCGCGTTCAAAACTCCCACTGGTTATTTTGAATATCTGGTGATGACTTTCGGCCCATCCCCACCACGAGGAAGCAGTTACAACGCTTCCTTGGCTTTGCAAATTTTTACCGGCATTTTATCAAATATTACATTAAGGTGGCGGCTCCCCTCACCAAACTCACCTCACCCAAAGTCCCATTCAGCTGGTCCTCTCCTGCAGATGGGGCCTTTTCCCAGCTTAAGCATCTCTTCACCTCTGCCCCAGTCCTGCTCCATCCTGACCCAGCTCTTCAATTCATTGGACTCGGGGCGATCCTCTCTCAGCACCCAAACGACCAGAAGCTCCACCCCTGTGGGTTCTTCTCCCAACGGCTCTCCCCTGTGGAGAGCAATTATGAAGTGGGGAACCGGGAGCTGTTAGCGGTGGTCTCTGCCCTCCAGGAGTGGCGAAACTGGCTTGAGGGGACACCTCAACCTTTCATAGTTTGGACTGACCACAAAAACCCAGAGTATCTCCGGTCCAGCTAAGCCCTCTGTCAAGCCAGGTGGGCCCTTTTCTTGGGTCGTTTTGCATTCAGCATCACCTACCGACCCGGCTCTCGAAATGTCAAACCCGATGCTCTCTTTCGCTAAACAGAACAGGAAAGGTCGGACTCCACTCCCGATCCCATCCTCCCTTCATCGTGCATCCTTGGAGCAGCCACCTGGGAGATTGAGGCTCAGGTCTGACGTGCCCAACAGGATCAGCCATATCTGGGTAATGGCCCCCCTGACTGCTTATTTGTCCCGGACCAAGTCAACTCTCAGGTTCTCCAGTGGGGCCACTCCTCTAAGCTCACTTGTCATCCTGGAGCTCAGCGCACCCTGGACTTCATCCCGCGACGTTTCTGGTGGCCCTCCATGTCCTCCATGTGATATCTGTGGATTTGTCAATGCCAGCTCCGCCTGTGCCCATGGTAAAGTGTCCCATCAACCTCCAGCTGGTCTCTTAAACCCTCTATCTACGCCTTCCAGACCTTGGTCTCACATAGTGGTGGACTTTGTTACTGGTCTTCCTCCCTCCGAAGGTAACCAAGTCATATTAAACATAGCTGACAGATTTGGTGCCCTCAGTGCAGCATCACCTCAGGCACTGCCGTCAGGTTTGGAGGGAGGCCCGGGCTTCTGTTCTGCCCACAGCCACCAGGAATCAATGCATAACTGACCATCACCACTCCCCGGCTCCTACCTACACTCCAGGGCAGAAGGTCTGGCTCTCCTCGCGAGATCTTCCCCTTCAAGTTGAGCCACGGAAGCTGGCCCCCCATTATGTTGGACCTTTTGAGGTCGACATCATCATCAACCCTACAGTGGTAAAACTCCCTCCGTCACTTAAAGTTCACCCCACGTTCCATGTCTCTTTGCTCAAGCCAGTGTCGTCCAGCCTCAAATCCACTGTCTGCCTGTCATCTCATTGCTGCACTCTTTTGGACTGTGTTCTCTACTGCTGGAGCGGTTCACCCTCCCTGCACACTGCCTGTGCATACCTTTCTTCCTTGGACAAGCCCCAATGCCATCTCTACTCCTCCCGGGGAACCCCTCACTACATCCTTGCACATTTCTCTGTATGGACAAATAAAAACTCAGTGTTTTGACTGTGCCTGCATCTGGGTCTAGCCCCCGTTGTGATTCCTTGACAAAAATTACAGAGAAAAATGTTAAATTGTTAGTATGGACTTAAATCTTTATATAAAAAGTTACATTTTTAATTACAATTGAATGTATAATAACATGCAAATATAAAAAAGATGAAAAAAAATATAAGATTTACCTTAAAATTACAGAGAAAAGTGTTAAGACTGTTAGTATGGACATAAATTTTTGATATATCAGGCTACATATTTAATTACAGATAATTACTGCCATTCTACGTGAATTTGAATGTAATTTAAGAAAACAGAAAAGATCATGTAAACAGCATTTTTCTGTTAAAAAAGAGAAATGAATGTAGTTTGGCATTACTGTCATAATACATAAAATAACAGACAGATTGTTGATTTGTAGATAATGTCTGCAATTTTACAGTTTTGTACACTATTGTTAAAGAACAGAAAAAAACTACTGTAACCTGGATTTTTCTACCAGTTACTTATGTCCAGTCTGCTACAGTTAACTACTGAAGATAACTATGACCTGGAAGACTAAAAATAACAAACTTGCAAAACTGCAAAGAACATTTTAGTTTTATGCAGAACACAAGTGGTGAAAATTTACATCTAAATAGATGTTTAAAGACAATAGCTGCTCCTGACCGATTATCATTAATACTCTTCAGCTCTTCATGCTCACAGAATCTGGTTTCAAATGGTACTGAAGGCTACATGGTAATTAGTCAAGTGTAAGGAACTAAATTGGTTTATTATGAGAGATAGAATAAGTCATATTACTATAAGAGAAATTGATTAGTATCACTAGGATGTCTGCTAATTGGTATCACTGTGACAGACATGAGGGGGAGAAGAGAGCAGGTCTCTTTCTGCGGAGAACAGATGGTTGCTAAGAAACAGTTCCTTAGCAGTGTGTGCATCTGTGTGGGTGTTATATATGCACTCACACTCACATTGTCATAACTAATGAAGTGAAGGGATAATCTCCTGACATGTGCCTAACATCTCTAATAAACATATACATTTTGTGGTGATCCCGCCATCAGCTAATGGCTGTTAACAAGTGATGTTGTGTAGAGAAGAAGAAATAATTCTTTGTTACTGTACCTAAAGCTGCATTGCGTACCTTTTAATTATTCACTAATATCTGTCAGATATCTGTTCATTTGAGTATCCACCTGTTGGGAATAGATGGGAATCCTGGCGAGGTGGGGGAGCTGGTGTTTGTCCCTTTTAATGATCAATGTAATAGAATTGTGTTTTGTTTAACAATTGCCAGGTATCTCCGCTCCTGTCTTTGATTGCGGTGTGGACACGCAGCGTAAATGGTGATTACGGTATTTTCCTCGAGCTATTGTCTTAGTGATTTGCTTGCTTGCTGCATGCTTGTATGGGTAGGCTATTATTGCTTCCTTTATTTGTTGAATTGTTATCTTAACATCAACTTTGTTGTAGATTTCTCCATGTTGGAGGGTTGCAATGTGTATATATGTATGTGTATTGTGTATATATTTGCAGGAGTCTGCCATTGCTGTTTTGCCTGAGGCTTTATTTTCATTCTTTTTTTCTTCAACATGGTTGCACTGTTTTCTTAATAGGTTGCTGTGGATGTCTGTGCATTGTTGCTGTTTTTTTAGATATTAAAGCATGTGGAGTGGTTGCTGTGGTGAGCCCAATTTAGCCTACTATACCAGGTAACCACCCTCATTGGCCAGTGTTAACTTGCTCGCCCTTGCCTGATATTTTTATAGGGCAGTCAGTACCCTGCTCTTGCTAAATCTAGCTTTCCCTATGCCAGTGGATGATGTGTTTTATTCATTAAAAAGTATGTTTATAATATAGATGTGTTGCATTGCTAATTCATTTTTTTTAACAAATCATGTCTAATTGCCCAGTCAACTGGAATACCTGATTCTGTTGTACTTCTTTATTGTGACTTGGTGTTACATGAGCATGTTGACTTAGATACATAAGGTAATAAGAGTCATAGTTGCTGTTAACAGGGCATGTGATATTTGTACAGGAAAATTAACACATAGTATTTGTTTACAAACTGAGTGACTTGTTGACATTGCAATAACAGTTTTCATAGCTCAGCTTCAACACTGTTATATTTTACTAAGGACATGTATGGACCCAAGTAAAGAGCGGAAGCCAGACTGATTAAAAAACAAGATATTTACAATTTATTAACAAAAATTCAAAAACAAGGAATACTTGGCCAAATAATGATAAACAAAAGCGAGGAGACTGGCTGGCTGGCCGGAGTGGAGGTCTCCTGGAAAAAGCGCACCGAAAAAGGGAAAAAACAGAGGATTAGATCAAGGTAATCAAATGTCTTAAGCTAGGTGCTGAGCTGAAAAGAGCTAGTCGGTTTTACCGCAGAGACTGTGAGACGTGCTGACAAGAGCCACAGGCGAAGACAGGGTTTCTAAAGGCAGGTTTCAAATCAGGGGATGACATGCAGGTGTGCAGGAAGAGACTCCATCCAGCAGCCCAGTCAAGTCTCCCGCAACTTTAAAGCAGAGGCAAGGTTGTACAGGAAATGGAAACATGAACAAAATAAAACAGGAAGTGTGCAGAGCCAGACCCTGACAAACTCAGTAAGTAAAAAGGTTAAGAGCAAAAACAGGACTTTCAGCCTTGAGCTTTCAAACTTATATCATCTGTTCTCTTCCTCACTGAGCGTCCTGATCAAAATCAGCTGTGGCTCTGTGGAATCAGGTCAGTGGGAGCATTGCCAGGTGCAGCCATGTAGCCAGAGATAAACCCACGCCCGTGAAAACAGAGCCTCATTGGCGGAGGTAATGAGTATAACTGTATTTATGTTTGGGTGACCCCACTGGCATAACAGACATGCTAAATCTCAACTGTGTATCTTCTCTCACCAAACCACTGCTAGTGTCTCTACCTATTACACTGTTGTGTGTGTCAGACTGAAACAGGACATGCAGCATTTGAAAACAAATACCTTGATTATCCCATAAAAATATAAGTGATGTGTATTATATTACACTTATATTATATTATATACACTTATACTTATATTATAGTAAGAACAGATCATTAATAGGAAACATAATGTCAGGGTCTGGTTTCTTGCCTCTTATTTTATATTGACATTTGTATTGTTTCCTGTGGAGTGGTTTTGTGTTCTGTGGTTCAGGAGACTGGCTGGGCAGCCGGGCAGAGCCTCTGATCTCATATTTCTGATGCCACAGTCATCAGTGTCTCATTATGCCAGTGGTAACTTTTGGCTCACAGTTCTTGCAGCACAAATTCTCAATTACCTTATCTTGTTTTTTGCTTTGTCCCTTTTAATAATTCCTCATTTTTTTCTTTGTTTTTCCTAGTTCCTGTATTTGGAGGTCCTAGTTCCTGTATTTGGAGGTCTCCACTCACCAAGCTGTCTTTTTTTTTCCCCCTACGCTTTTTCCAGTTCCTTTCTGTAAATAAATTGTTTCACCTTTTCCCTATGACTCGACTTCCCCTTATTTTTTTGGGTTCATGTTAAACTAGATTAATATCATCACACCTATGGCCTCTGGCCCACTACATACATACTACATATCTTGATTTTTTTACAAACACTATGAACATGGGGATTGTCAGGCATTCATGCATTACTGAGCATTGTGCAATTTACTAAACAATCTTGTTTGTTTGGAGACTGAGAGCAGAATGACAGCAGAGCAGCTTCTCCAGGCTCTGCTATTTACACAAAAGGGTTGATACATAAATACTAGAGTGCTTATCATTCCAAAGCAAACATATCATAATCTACTAAAGATTGATACTGAAGTTTACTACCCACTTGAGGAAATCTGTGTTTTTCTGATAGAGAATTGAGATGGAAGAAGGTAATGACATGAATCATTTGCTAAATGTTGGCAAATTAAGATTGATGCTCCAAGTGTACTTGTACACAAGAAACAATTAAACAAATATTGCCTCTCCACACACAGCCTCAAGCCAATGAAATCAAATACATTATGGAGGGATGAGACAAATTAATCAATCCCTAATGAGAAATTAAAATCCAATCAGCCGTGACTCAGCATCTTGCACAAACTGTACAAACGATTAAAGCTGCACTGCTGTTGCTATCAGACCTGACTGAGGGACCCTTTGCGTACATCAGTGTGGCTCTTGTTACATATTTCTTTTAAAACCTAAGAGAATATTGACCAAACCCAAACTGAACCAGCCATGCGTCCTGTAGTTCTTTTAGCCAAGCCTGACCTGAACCCGGCACAGCGGTAGAGTAAGCTGAAGTGTACTCTGAATGTTGCATGAGTTGCAGCATTTATTTATGGTTACGGAAAATGGGTTTATTAAAGTTTAGTGTTACATCCAGGAGGAAGCATCTACTGTTCCCTAATCACACAGACGCAGATACACAAAAGTCACACATTTCACTAGTTATCACTAGGACTTATGACTATAGTAAAATTTCAGACACCATTAACGACCACCAGTTCTTTTTTATTAGCCTTTGTTGAATTGTAACCACTGATAACTATTTACTCGAATCATCCAACCATTGTGGTTTGAGTTGAGCTGCTATGGAGGAGGATAACATGCACCTTTGATACTTCAGTAGTCTGTGTGTTTTATTGTGTGCTGTCTTAAATAGTAAACCCCATTCTATACAGAATATATACACTACTACAAGTTAGTTAAATTACAAGTTAGGGATATTGTTATTTGCTTTCCCTATTTGGTCTGAATTTTAATGAAATAAGTAAAAGTTCCCTTTGATATTACTAAAAATGAATGAGACACACCAAGTTCATGAGCAACATCTGACTGCCTGCCACCAACCAGAAGGCGCGCTATGGCCAGGTGGCGCTGCTCGTCCGTTAAGGGACGTCGTGTCAATATCCCTAATTCATTATGAGTAGTGTGTGTGTGTGTGTGTGTGTGTATATATATATATATATATATACACACACACCAAATTTTTACGTAAAAAAAAAAAAGGCCAAAGAGCCTGACAATCATTTTTGCGTTTTTGTCCATGATCCAGCAGTGCAAGAGCAGGTGTGGATAAGAGGGATTAATCGTTTCAATCTACTGAATGATTTTTGAGCCAGGGAATTATCTAATGAAACCTTTTGTGGACACTTCTTGTGTGTTTATTGTCATACACCAACCTCTTTGCAGCATCTTACTTTACTAGTACAGTGTAACTGTTGCCTCCATCTGTCTTGATATCACACAAATCACTTCCGGTGTGAAGTGTGAAAATGCCCCCAGCAACTCAGCACACCCACCTAATAAGCCTCTTTTTGACCAATCAGTAGAATACAAAATAAATACATCTTTAGAAAGCAATAACACTTACAAGTCAATTAAAATGTTTATTTTAACTTTGTTGGGCACCTTTTTTGTTGAATTGTAACATTTACACAGTGGTGGGCCAGCAAAGAAAGCCCTGCTGGCCCTGTAATAAAATTTAATGTGTGTAAAATGTCTTTCTTGAGTTTTTTCAATCATGTAATATCCACAAAATTACTTGGGGTTAGCTTTTTTTGAGGCTGAACTGGAATTTCATCCATCAAAAAAGTCACTTAAACAATTCACAGTGATTGGCTAGAGCCAGCACTTCAGGTGCTCCTAGCCTTTTGCTTAAAGACCACACATCTGATTAATTATCAGCATTAGTGACAGAGTAATTAACCAATCAAACTTTGAGGTTCAGTGACAGTAAGCCCTTTGGACAACATGTCCTGGGTTACCCCCAGCTTTTGTAATGTCCTATATAGCTTGAGAGAACAGAAAATGGGTGCCGCTGTCCCTGTTGAACCAGGTCTTGATCTTGTTGCCAGTGTCCTGAAAATGCCCTTTTCACAGTCTCCTTTTTGGAGAAAAAGTAGGGAAGACCTTCACCAAAACTAGATTCAATAACCAAGGCTAGCAACAAAGGTTTGTGTTTGGTGCATTCCAAAGACTGCATCTAAGAGCACTATGAGTGGCTGACAGCTAGCACCCAGCACACCAAGCTACTTTTACAGTCTAACTATATGATGTCAGTAGTACACTTGAAAACATTTGGAAGGGCTTGTTGCAAGGGCGACAAGAAGACCTGGGTTCACAACCCAGTTGGAGCAAGGGTCTGCATGGAGCTTTCATATTTGGGGATTAGGCCAATTGAACACTCTAAATTGTCTGTAGGTGTGAATGTGAGAGTGAATAGTTGTTTGTCTTTAGGTGTGGCTCTGTGATGGACTGGCAACCTGCCCAGAGCATACCCCTCTCCGGACCCTCATGTGGAGGATAAAGCAGTAGATGAGCGGTTCATTGTTGATTTTAATGGGGAAGTTTCAGTACTATGGCGAGGGTGGAAACCAGACTGGAATTGTTCACAGAGGCTATTTTAGTCAGGTGGGAGTTGAGTCGAGTGGCACAAAAACAGAGCAGAGCTAGTTGGTCCTTTCCAGGACATCCTTGATCATGCTAAATATTCTGACCGGGAAACTATACCCTGTCGGACACCTGGCTCAGTTAAAAGGTTTTGACTTCGTTTTTTTTCATCTTTTCCGTTACTGGCATTGCTGATGTGCAATCTGGGATTCCACAGATCAAGGCCTTAAACATGCAGTTTAGTCTGGCCAGAATTTCAGATTTTACCAGACTGTTGAAAGAGAGTAAGCTAAATTCAATGACCACTGTTCATCTAAAACATGTGATGTGTTTGTGTGTTCAACAGGCCAAGATCAATGTAGTGCATTGCAGCAGTCAAGCCTTGAGCTAATAAAAGCATGGATTGCTGTTTCCAAAGCACCAACACTTGAAACGAGGGCACTGCACCTGCTAGAGCCAAACAAGATCGACTTCCTTTTACCTTTATATTTATGGAGGACATTTCATTCATACAGTTGCTCAGAGAGTTAAGGGCATCACCTCCACTTGTTTTTATAGACAGATAGATTTGCAAATGATCAGCATAACAATGAAAAGACAAATTGTGTTTCCTAATTGTAGCATGAACTATGAAAAGAAAGTCTGGCCAAGAATAGAGCCCTGTGGCACCCCAGTGGAGAGGGAAGAGATGATGTGAGGTGGCCAGTCATAACAGAGAAACGTCTGCTTGTCAAAGGGAAAACAACGTGATTGGTTATGAATTTGAATATTTAAAAATAATTAGGAAATAATTAATTATTAATAAGTCAAATTAAATTCGAATAGGGGCACCACTCCTCCCAATCAGAGGAGAACAATCAGTTTGAACAAATCACTAATTCATAAATTCCCAAAAGATAGTCTCAAATCAATCATCAAGTCATCAATATCCAGAATATCAAACCCTTAATTAGATTGAAGGTCTGAATATGTACACTGGCCTTTGCAATTATCCCCACCACAGTTAAACAAGCACAAAAGACACGAAATATAGCGTTTAAACACACAGGATCAGGATTTATTAATCAAATATAATCAACTTTACATACAAGAGTAACAGAGCTTTGCTGTTTAGATA
The DNA here is from genome assembly GCA_016785285.1 of Brachirus orientalis. Taxonomy (NCBI): domain Eukaryota; kingdom Metazoa; phylum Chordata; class Actinopteri; order Pleuronectiformes; family Soleidae; genus Brachirus; species Brachirus orientalis. The sequence goes on from JAFBJR010000357.1 coordinate 91,508, forward strand.
ATAAGATAATAAACAGGGAGGGGGATCATGTTCATACTGTTCTTAGTGTGGTCATTTGATATAAGCTGCATTGTTGTGTGGATAGAAGGAGCAGACAAATCAGCTGATCTCTGTGTGTATAAAAGAGAGAGAGAGCTGTGGGGCAGGGAGATGAATGCACGGAACAATATGTACATGAGCGTTGATTCTGTCACCACGCATCAATTAGTGTATGGGGAACTCAGGAAACATTAGGTGCACTCCAGAGCCCTGTTGTTTACATTTATTATTTCTAATTAACCTCATGCGGGCCAGTCAGGGAGGGTGGAAGGGCCACATATGGCCTGCGGGCCGTATAATGCCCAGGTCTGCTCTAGACTCTGGGCTAGAGGCACAAGCCAGCCATCTCCCTTAGGTTTTTGTTGGCTTGAGTTATTTTTTCTTTGTGTGTGTGGAATAAATTATGTTTTTTTTTTTTTTTTGGACTTAAAGTGCTTTATATATAAAATTGGATTGGACTGGAAAAGACAGACACATGGACATTATTTACGAGTGATGGGTGCTTTACTATTTGCATCATTTGAGATTGAATATGCACAGTAACACAAGTGTGTTTGATTACATTATGTGGGGGGAAATTACTCTGCATTTATTCCACCCTAATTTAGCCTACACTTGTAACTGCTGATCAGCTGTCCTGTTGTTGAGAGCCTGTTTGTGGCATTATGTGTGCATTATCTTTGCTGTGTTGGCTATAACAGAGACATGTATGATGGGTCAGGTGGCTTACAAATGCTAACTGAAGGCCCTGACTGAACCCCCACAGCATGTCATTGCTTAATAAATATCTATTTCATTATACCATTGCCAAATGATAAACACAGTTCTGTACAACTCACGTTTTTTTCATTACAGTCGTGGTTTGTTTGTGTCACCCTGCGACATTGCCGCTCTGCACACAGGAACAGATTAATTTTATGTTGCAACTGATGGAGGCAACAGGAACATTGTATTACTGAAGCAAGATGACTGCAGCATGTTGGGCAGTGACTGAAAACACCCATGAAAAGATTCAGAGGTGGGTTCTCTTGCCAAATAAACCTGAACATTCAACATCTTGACAGGATAAATAGTTTTAACAGCTGGGTATCAGAGGGGTGAGGGGGGTGCGAGATCAGGCATATGTCATGTCCAGCAGTGTTTGATATTTACTCAGAATTCTTTAGGGGGCAAAAGAGTTATGCACTGGAGCTTTAAATCAGCTGAAAGTGTGTTTGACTAGAGAGGCAGATGGACAGATGGAGCCAATCCACATTTGTTCACCCATTTTATCAAGACAGACAAGCAGAAAATAAAAGATAAGTAGCAGAGGCACTCAGAGGCCATTACAACCCAATGGGCTTTCAAGTAATTTTCACACTTAACGAGACTCCTGAAAGCACAATGTCTGATGTCTGAAAAGGCTGATTGTAATGTATCTGACTACCAATTGTCTTTGATGAATGAGCACAGTCAGGTGGAGAAATCTGTAACCCTTATGACTATTAAATGTATGAAATGTCCCCAAGAAAGGACACAAATAAAAGGACAGATGAGAAAGGCTGGGGTTTAGGACTTGCTTTAACAAATCAGCCCAGTCAATATAGCAATATCTCTTTTGAATGAATATAGCAGACGGAATTAATGAGCAATGATGTTTTTGTCAGTTTGTCTTGTCTAATTTTGTTTCCATTTCATCATTTAAACGGGTTGTCTCTGTTCTGTTTTGGAAACCTTTCTGCTATTCCTGATTGCCTGCCTATCAAATCAATACACAGATCTTTTTCCTACCATTTGATTTCTATTCACTTGAGATCTAAAGCCCATTGTACATAGTTTTGGGCTGTCTAAGACAAAAGATGCCAAATGTGAAACAATCTTGTAGATTTCTTTAATCAAGGCTCTTATACAATGCTCCTACGTTAAACCCTGAGTTTCAAATATGGCTGTTGTCACGGTCTTGCGGAATTTAGTTAGACCATCTCACAATGTGCATAAAATCAATAAAATCAATCATAATCAGTGTGACTCACTCAAATGTTGTGGTGGCAAAATGAAAGGAATACTGGTATGTGGGATACATTGCGTTTGTGGCATCTGTTTCCTCCTCTGGCATCTGTTTCCTCATCTAGCATCATACTTTGTCTTAGCCAGTGTAATTTATAATGTTATTATAAGATTGTTGAAATCTCAGTCTTAAGGAGGCTTTACATAACCAAGAAAACCTGGTGAACACAAAAAGTAGAAACTGTGTTTGTTGATGCTCCAGTGATAAATGTAGAAAATCAAGCAATTTATGGACCTGTAATTGGGTTTGACTCACAAAAAATCAGGGAAGGTGTTAACTGCTGCATTGTGCCAAAAAAACATTAAATGCCTGCTGTGGGATCTCCATGATGATTCACACTTGCTGTGTTCTCTATAAGTTGTCACAGTTCCCAAGGTATGCAGGCTGTTCTCCTGAACATGTCCTCTCCATTGTAAATAACAACAGACAGTGTAGAGGGAAGGAAAAATACTGCCAGAGGCAGGCATTCATCCAAACAGCTGTTTCAAAGCATCTGGCTAATGGTGGCCATACATCAACTGGATTTATGTACAATCTGTGTGACTTTATCTGTCAGATAAATCCTTATAGTCACCTCATCCCTTGTTATAACATTTAATGACTTTCTCTGGAAGTCAAATGTGTATATAGCATATAGCCAATTTGACTTTGATGGTAAATGAACTGAGCACAAACCTACGTCCTCCACTGTAAGAACAATACTGGACAAAGTGGTTGTCCATTTCCTTGCCTGCTCAGTTTTCATGCTTTCATCCTTGTAGTTTTAAAGTCTTTATTTTATACTCCCAAGATCAATGTAGGCCAGGTGTTAAGAGGGACGATAAAGGGACTTGTCCACAGTTTTTTGCCCTCATGTTCAATGTTAACGCATCTGCTAAAAAAAAAAAAGAGAATAAAACATTGGGCTAATATACATGTATAGGAGCACACAGTCCCACTGAAATGCAGCAAAAGGAAGAGAGACAACTGTTTTTATTCACCCCATTATGCTGATTTTGGCTGAAAATCTGCAGGTATTCCTCAATTACCTTACCCTCATGTCATGCCTGGGTCAATGACATATCCTTTGATTCTTGCTTATAAGAGCTGACTATAATACTGTAGTGTAGTAATAATGTGGTAAGTGAATCCTGCATGTCCTGCAGCTTGGTAAATGTGTGTGGGAAAATTGTTTTATGGTAGAAAATGTCATGTGACATGTTAACCCAACAAGGACAATGCGGTCTTCTTCATGCAAGTCAACACAGGTGACAAGATGTATGGAATTAACCTTTAAAGGTCTAGTGTGTAAGAATTAGTAACATCTAAAAGGTGAGACTGCAGGCTGTACCAAATTGAAGACTCCTCCACTCACCCCTTCCTTTTATAATTGCATCAAGGAACTACAGTGGCCCCTCATAAACCAGAAAGGATATGTTGTTCTTTTTTTGTTTTGGGGAAAATATGGTGGCACTTGCACAACATGGTGCTTGTCTAAAGTATATGTGAAAAGCTTTTTTCAGAGGCTGGGTCCATATTAGATGTGTCTGCTGCACAGGATGTATCACTTATCATTTAAGCACACATGAGCCACTCGGCTGGAATGAGTCAGCGGCTAATATATGGAAGTCTATGGAGTTTATTGCGGCAGATTCTTTGCCTTGGGTCAGTTCTCGAGTCTTTGAAAGGCGTATCAAATTTCAGTACTTAAAGTGTGGCTGTCCAAGTGCACAATCCTGTATTGCGATTTGTCCTGTCTAAAACAGTTTCCATGTCTCACATCTCGGAAATATTAACACAAGATGGTTGATGGTCATTGAGTGTGCTATAGGTTGCCTCAAGGTCAAATTTGCTGCACTGAAAAGGCCCATTGACCTCAACTTGGATGACCTACCCCATGTCAATTACGCCTGCTTAAGAATGGTTAAACTGTGGAAATCGAATATGGATCAAAATAATGTCATGATCTTGACAATCAAAAACAAAAAGTGGAATCGCTGATTGATTTAACCACGCCCCCAATTTGACATCCTGCAGATGTGCCAGAGGGTTAAAAAAACACAGTGCTGTGGTTGTAGCAATTGTAGCATGACTACACATTAATTCTTGTTAATTAACGCTAACCTGAAGCTGCTGCCAATTAACAGTAACCATGACAACTGCTGATTATGGTGACACATCAACTGAATTTGGACCCCCCCCCTCCCGCTTCTCTGAAATCACCAGTGTGGAAATATTTTGCGTTTGACGTGAGATTTGTCAACAATGTTCACATTGTCAACAAGAAAACCTTGGTGTGTAAGTTACGTTGTGCACGTGTAGCAAAGCTTTTATCACATTTGCCATAAGAATATAGACATAACTACATTACTACAAAAACAACTCCATTACAACAGACAACTCTTTCACTCTCATTTGGAGCAAAACATGTTTGTAGCAATCAGACATGCAACCTAATTCAGTCGTAGAAAAACCCGGATTTAAACATTTACGCTACGAAATGCCAAGCAGGTCACATTTTACAACAAAGGTGTTGCCTTCCATGTACGATGATGATGATGATGATGTGAATTGGAGGTCAGTACAGATTCAATGGCTTTAACAACAGATTGCTGGACCTTCAGAGCTACATGCCTACATGTTAATAAATTATTTAAATTTGACAATAAGGCCTTCGTATGGTACAGTGCAAACAAATGATGGACATTATATCACTCATGATACCATACAGACAAAAAGACGTCAGATCTAAATGGAGTTATCATGACATAAAATCAATGATCCTAGACTAAACTAGATAAAGTGTAAAAATGGCAGACCCATCTGAGCTAAGACAGAGAAAAAAAGATAAAAAATTGAATCAAGGATTTGGAGAATCGTGACACCCCTACTGTCTTGACAACAATACAAGGTGACAAAGACTTACAGCCTCCTACACAATGCATCACCGACTGAAATGAAGGAGAGGGAACAAAAGAGGAGAGTGCTCACCAGTTACTTTGACTTTTGAAAATGAGACTGCCTAAAAATTAAGACCGACTGAAAGATGGCCATTAATAAAAATGCATTCCTCTAAATAACAGAGCAGAAATCAACTCACCTCTCGTTGTACGACTGCTGCTGTTGGCGCTATACTTACAGTCTCATCATCCAGCATCGTACATGGGGAGATTGGGCCGGGTTCACCCTCACTGGTTGAGCCAGAAACTGGTTTGCATTCAGCTATGCACCCCTTTGGATCTGAACCTCGAAGCCTCTGCCGCAACAAACTTCCCCTCATCCCTGCAGAACAGAGGGATGACAGAGCCTCCTTCATTAAAAGCCGTGTCCCTCTGGAGTGTGGATTCGTCGGCCGAGTGTCGTCAACATACGTTACAGTGCAGTGATGTAGGCTGTCAGTCACGGCGTAACTTTTAAACTTTGGTTTTTGTTATATCCGTGTCTGGCTTGGGTTGCCCCTCCGCCTTTTATGTTATATCCGTGTCTGGCTTGGGTTGCCCCTCCGCCTTTTATGTTAAGTTCCTGTTATTTTATAACTTGGCCATTGTTTCCTGGGAAAGTGTTCTGTGCTTTGTGTTTCAGGAGGTTGACTACCATCGCAGCTGTTTCCAATCATCTAATCAGCCTCCTCCTACTTGTGAACCCTGGTTTCCTGCTTCCTGGTATCAGCGCGTCTTGTCAGTTTACCGGTAACCTGCGTTACGTCAGTTCGTTCTGCTAGCTTTATGCCAATCATTTGCTTTTGCTATTTTTGCTCTTGAATTAATGCCAGTTTTTTGTTTCCTCCTTTTTCAGTACTTGGTTTCACCTGAGCTCTGCCTCTTTTTTTTCTTTTTTTTTTTTTGATTTATATTTGTACAATAAACTCTGTTAATCCTTTTTACACCCGCTTCCACCTTTTGGTCCTTTTTGTCCCTCAAATGATTTCCCTCAATCGCTGCAGTTTTGTTTTGTTCGGTTTTAGTTGACTCCGGTTCAGATGACAACTTCATTGACTCAGACTTTGCTCAACAACTGGACTTACCCCTGATCCATAGTTCCACCTAGACCCGTATGTGCCATAGATGGCAGCTCCCTAGTTTCTGTTACCCACCAGACTGACCCCGTTGAACTAATCATATCTGGCAACCATTGCAAGTTACTTTCTTTTCTTTCTTTACTTTCTTTACTTTCTTTTTTTTCTAGTTATCTCCTCACCGTTCCTCACCTGTGGTGTTAGGTCTCCCCTGGTTGAAGCTACATAACCCTCACTTAGATTGGCACACATCCTCTGTAGTTAATTGGAGCACTTTCTGCCACACTCACTGTCTCTGTTCCGCGTCCCCCGTCTCTCACCCCTCACCTTTGTTACACTCGCCTCCTGATTTATCCCTTGTTTCTGTAGAATATCACGACCTGGGTGAGGTTTTCAGTAAAGCTAAGGCACTTTCCTTACCTCCACACCGACCTTATCATTGTTCCATTGACCTCCTTCCTGGTGCCTCTTTACCACCCAGCAAATTATACAATATCTCCCGCCCCGAGAGGGAGGCTAGGGAGAAATACATTTCTGAATCGCTAGCTACCAGGTTAATTAGACCCTCCTCCTCTCCTCTCGGGGCTGGCTTTTTCTTCGTCGCCAAAAAAAGATAAGACACTACGACCCTGCATCGACTACTGTGGACTTAATGACATAACCATCAAGAACCGTTACCCTCTGCTGCTCATAGATCCCTCTTTTGAACCCCTTTGAAAGGCAACCATATTCACCAAGTTGGACCTCCGTAATGCCTATCATTTGATCCGTATTCTTGAGGGAGATGAATGGAAAACCACATTCAATACCCCACTTTGAGGATCGGGTCATGCCATTCGGATTAACCAATGCACCTGCTGTCTTTCAATCACTCATTAATGATGTTCTAAGAGACATGTTGAATCAGTTTGTTTTCATTTATTTGGATGACATTCTAATCTTCTCTGCCAACAAACAGGACCACACATGTTCGACTAGTGCTTCAAAGTGTGAGTTTAATGCCTCCTCAGTTGTGTTTTTGGGTTATATTTTGGCAGAGGGGCAACTTAGGCCTGAGCCGAAGAAAATAGAAGCTGTTGCTAATTAGGCTACTCCCTCCTCCCATAAGCAACTACAGCACTTCCTTGGTTTTGCCAACTTCTACTGCAGGTTTATTAGGGGATATAGTAGGGTTGCCTCTTCTTTGACCAAGTTAACTACCTCTATGCCGTTTTAGTGGTCTCCGGAGGTGGAGGCCTCCTTCAGCTGTCTTAAACAGCTCCTTACCTCCGCTCGTGGAGGTCGACACCTCCGATTCCGGCCGTGCTGTCCCAGAGAGACCACCCAGGACAAAAAACTACACCCCTGCGCTTACTATTCACGTAAGTTGAATCAAATTATGATATTGGCAATAAGGAGCTCCTAGCTGTGGTTTCTGTGTTGCAGGAGTGCAGACATTGGCTGGAGGGAGCTGAGCACCCGTTCATCATCTGGACAGACCATAAAAATCTGTCGTATCTATGCACCGCTAAGAGACTCAACTCCCGCCAGGCTAGCTGGTCTCTTTTCCTAGGGAGATTCAATTTTACCTTGTCCTACTGGCCTGGCTCCCGCAACGTCAAGCCTGATGCCCTGTCCTCCAAGAATCGGGTGTTGGGCCCATCCTACCCCCTTCTTGTTTCAATGGGGCCACTTCTTGGGACATCGAGAGAGTCGTGCGGGAGGCTCAGTCCACCGAGCCGGACCAAGGGAATGGTCCGCCCAACCGGCTTTTTGTTCCGGCAGCTGTGCATCCTCAGGTTCTACAATGGGGACGCTCGTCAAGGTTGGCTTGTCATCTCGGGGCTACCAGAACCCTCCATTTCCTACAACAACGCTGGTGGCCATCCATGGCTGGGACGTACAAGAGTTTGTGGCAGCCTGTTCCACCTGCGCCAGGGGCAAGACTTCACATCGTCCTCCTGCTGGTTTACTCCATCCCTTGCCGATACCCAGCCGTCCTTGGTCCCACATCTCTGTTGACTTCGTTACTGGACTCCCACCTTCCAATGGACAGATTGTAATCCTGACAGTTGTGGACCGCTTTTATAAATGCGTCTACTTCATATCACTTCCCCAACTGCCCTCTGCTCTAGAGACTGCTGATCTGCTAGTTACTCATGTGTTCAGACTCCATGGAATCCCCAAGGATATTGTCTCAGACCGAGGTCCACAATTCACCTCCCAAGCCTGGCAGCTTTTTTTCAAGCTTTAGGCGCTACTCCCAGTCTAATATCTGGCTATCACCTTCAATATAATGGACAATCAGAACGGCTAATCAAGACCTTGTGGCTGCTCATCACCCTGGATCTTGGTGTCTCCAACTACCCTGGGTCGAATACGCCCATAATTCCCTGACTGACTCCTCCATTGGTATGACACCTTTTATTGTCTCCTATGGGTTCCAGCTGCCACTGTTCTCGGCGCATGAGGTGGACCAGGTCAGTCATCAACCCCGCTGCGGTCCGGCTCAAGCTCCCTCCAGCTCTCAAAATCCATTCGACCTTTCATATCTCCCTCCTGAAGCCAGTCTCCACTAGCGATTTGGCCCCGCCTCCAGACCCCCCCACCATTCGCCCGGGGCATCGAGGGTCTCCTAGCCTACACTGTGCATAAGATCCTGGATGTGCGGCGTAAAGGTAGGGGTTACTAATTTCTTGGTGAATGGGATAAGGGGTAAGGCAGGGGTAAGGCCCTGAGGAGAGATCCTGGATTTCCAGGGCTCAGATTTTGGACCTGGCTCTCTTAAGGGACTTTTACAGTGACTTTACTGGCCCCCTCTTATGTTGTCTCTGCGCACTGGTCCTTTAGATAATCCTTCACCTTATAGACCCAATCGTTACAGATAGGCTCCTCTCAATTCTTGAACGAATTGTACCTAATTATTTTTTTACGTAAATAATGACCATTTATTATCATAAACAATGAACATTTTTTTATTTTATTTATTTTTTATTTTATAAACTTTATATATAAACATATCTTTGTAAAACAATATTTCTAAATGTAGAAAGCTCATACTGTTCATCTATTTACAACAAATCCAACATACCTACACAATATTAACTATTCACATTAAATTGACAATTAAATTACCAATAAATAATTAAAGGCAAATAAAGATAACTTTTTGTTTTGTAAGATCAACATGGATGTTTCTTGGCTGGAAAAGTTTGTCAGAAGACACAGGGGCTGGATATTCTGCTGAGCTGAATGTCCCTGGTTGTGCTTCTGGACCTTGATGAGCTGCTACAATCAAGACCCTGGTGTTTCTATCAAAAAGAGGGTCTCCAGGCATGTCAAACACTCTGGAGACTACCCTTCTCTGCTCAGCCTGAAATCAGCCCATGTGTCCTCTTGCCTGAAGAACCTTCTCAGCACAGGAACACCCATGGAAAAAGCTGTTCAAGTAAAATCTTGATATTTGTTTTTAAAGCTTAAATGCATTTATAACCTAGATCTTTAGATAAAACTTTTCAGCTACTGACAAACTTTTTCTTTATTATATCAAAGTAAGATTGCATTTATTAATGGTTATAAGATTAGGGTTATTTTTCTTTGGTGCAGTATGAACGTCTAGCAGAGTCTCCTGTCAGGAAGAGACATCTCCGGCAGAATTTCAAACACGTTCCGGGGGAGGCGGGAGACATCGAGTCTGAATGGGCCATGTTTCGTGTCTCCATTGTTGAGGCGGCTGACCAGAGTTGCGGCCGTAAGGTGGTCGGTGCCTGTCATGGTGGTAACCCCCGAACCCGTTGGTGGACTCCAGCGGTAAGGGAAGCTGTCAAGCTGAAGAAGGAGTCCTATCGGGCCTTCCTGGCCTATGGGACTCCAGAGGCAGCTGATAGGTACCGGCAGGCCAAGCGGAATGCGGCTTTGGTGGTCGCTGAGGCAAAAACTCGGACATGGGAGGAGTTTGGTGAGACCATGGAGAACGACTTCGAGGAGATTCTGGTCAACCATCCGGCGTCTCAGGAGGGGGAAGCAGTGCACTGTCAACACTGTGTACAGTGGGGATGGGGTGCTGCTGACATCGACTCGGGACGTTGTGAATCGGTGGCGAGAGTACTTCGAAGATCTCCTCAATCCCACCAACACACCTTCCCATGAGGAAGCAGAGTCTGTGTACTCAGGGATGGGCTCTCCTATCTTTGGGGCTGAAGTTATCAAGGTGGTGAAAAAGCTCCTCGGTGGCAGGGCCCCGGGGGTGGATGAGATCCGCCCGGAGTTCCTCAAGGCTCTGGATGTTGTAGGGCTGTCGTGGCTGACACACCTCTGCGACATCGCGTGGACATCGGGGGCAGTGCCTCTGGATTGGCAGACTGGGGTGGTGGTCCCCCTCTTTAAAAAGGGGGACTGGAGGGTGTGTTCCAACTACAGGGGAATCACACTCCTCAGCCTCCATGGTAAGGTCTTTTCAGGGGTCCTGGAGAGGAGGGTCCATCGGTTAGTCGAACCTCGGATTCAGGAGGAGCAGTGTGGTTTTTGTCCTGGTCGTGGAACAGTGGACCAGCTCTACACTCTCGGCAGGGTCTTAGAGGGTGCATGGGAGTTCGCCCAACCAGTCTACATGTGCTTTGTGGACTTGGAGAAGGCGTTCGACCGTGTCCCTCAGGGAGTGCTCCGGGAGTATGGGGTACCGGACCCTTTGATAAGGGCCATTCGGCCCATTCCCTCTACGACCAGTGTCAGAGCCTGGTCCGCATTGCCGGCAGTAAGTTGGATCCTTTCCCAGTGAGGGTTGGACTTCGCCAGGGCTGCCCTTTGTCACCGATCCTGTTCATAACTTTTAGGGACAGGATTTATGCACCGGAGGGCGGCTTCAAGGTCCTGGTTTGCTCGCTGTTTTTCCATTGGTTTGAGGGTGATGACGTGAACTGGGGCCCGCTGTCGGAGACGATGTTGATGGGTATCCCATGGATCCTGAAGATGTGTAGTACCAACAGGTCGGCAGTCTCGAGGGCAGACGGGAGCTTGGGGAGTGGAATGTAGTGTACCAGCTTGGAGAATCTGTCGATGACTGTAAGCACCACAGTGTGTCCATTGGATGGAGGCAGCCCTGTGACGAAGTCCAATGCCACATGCGACCAGGGGCGGCTCGGGATGGGCAGAGGTCGGAGTAGTCCCGCTGGAGGGCGGTGAAGAGTTTTCCCCCGTGCACAGACCGTGCACGCTGCCACGAACTCCTTGACATCTGCGGCAATGGAGGGCCACCAGAACCTCTGCTGGATTAAGTGGAGTGTGCGGGTTATGCTGGGGTGGCATGCCAGCTGGGAAGAGTGATCCCACTGGAGGACCTGAGACCGCACAGCTGCCGGGATGAAGAGGCGATTGGGGGGGTCCAGTACCCGGGTCAGGCTCGGTCAGCTGGGCCTCCTGAACGACTCGCTCAATGCCCCAGGAAATGGCCCCCACCAGACAGGAAGCAGGAAGGACGGGTAGGTCGGACTCCTCTTGGCTGACCGGGTCATGGACCCTGGAAAGGGAATCAGGCTTGGCGTTCTCGGTGCCCGGGAGAGAATGAAGTTAAAGCGTCCGAGAAACAGCGCCCAGCGTGCCTGTCAAGAGTTCAGCCTCCGGGCTGAACGCAGGTAAGCCAGGTTCTTGTGGTCTGTCCAAACCAGAAAAGGCTGCTCCAGTGCCTCCACTCCTGAAGGGCGGCCACCACGGCCAGCAACTCACAGTTCCCGACATCATAATTCGCTTTGGCCGGGGAAAGCTTGCGGGAGTAGAAAGTACATGGGTGAAGTTTCTGGTCCCCAGGGTCCCTCTGTGATAGCACTGCACCAATTCCGCAGTCAGAAGCGTCGACCTCCTTGATGAACTGGTGACCAGGATCAGGGAGAGCGAGGATGGGTGCCTTGGTGAAGAGGTCTTTCAGGGTGCGGAAGGCAGGGTCAGCCTCGGGAGTCCAGACGAAGGGCAGCGAGACAGAGGTCAATCTGGTGAGAGGAGAGGCCACCTTAGAATAACCACGGATAAACTGGCGGTAGAAGTTGGCAAACCTCAGGAATCGCTGAAGCTGTTTCCGATTCAGAGGGAGGGGCCAGTTGGTGACTGCCTTGATCTTCCGAGGGTCCGGTCTCACGCTGCCCCCTGCCAGAACAAAACCCAAAAAAATCAATTTCAGGGACATGGAAGTCACACTTCTCAGCCTTGATGAATAGTTTGTTTTCTAACAGTCTTTGTAAAACTAAACATACGTGCTGTGTATGTTCCTCCTGGTTGCGGAAAAAATAAGAATATCGTCTAGGTATACAAAAATGAATTGATTCAACATGTCACGGAGGGAAATGTTATACAGCTTACTGGTGGGAAGTTTAGCTCCAGGGATTAGGTCAATTGGACAGTCTTATGGTCGGTGAGGTGGCAGGGTGAGTGCGCGATGCTTACTGAAAACCTCACCCAGGTCGTGATAGCATGCGGGAACAGAGGTGAGGTCGGGAGCGGTGTCCTGAGTGGGTGAAGGGTGTTAGATTTTGGTGGTTCTCAATACTTTGGTGCCAGGATGTCTGCCAGGATCTCAACATCCTTCAGCATTGAGTGTTAACAAATGTACACTTTAACTTGTTAAAGGGAGTAGTGCCTTAATAAAGCCACATCAAACTTCAAAGAATACCAACACACCGCATACCCAGAGAAAGGTAAGAAACTCAGCAACAACCTCAAAGAAACCATTTTTAAATTAATCAAACACAGTTAAAATGCCAGGCATTCAAAACCAGCAACTATAGGTGGTGCTATGCTAAGCTACTACAGTGCACACAAACAAAAATGCCTCTACAGTAACAGCACGATTATGTAAACAAAGGAAGAGCACCTCAGCTGCAGAGCCGAGACTCCACAGATTCCAACAGTACCACTTTTATCTCTCTAGGACAAATATTCACTGAACTAGACACAAAATAACACCAAAGCAAAAACTCCTTCTCCGGAATAGCAGTCAGAAATATTGTCTTACCTTTGATGATTCTCAAAAACAGCTAAATCCTCAGGAATAGCAGTCAGAAATATTGTCTTACCTTTGATGATTCTCAAAAACAGCTAAATCCACAGGAACAAAGACACTTTGGATAGTTAGCTGCAGCCCTTAGCCTGCTTTACGGACTGTTTGCAACGCGATTGGCCATAGTATAGGATCATACGATCATTTTGATTGGAGGAAGGCGAATGTCCATCAATTTGCGTACCTCGTATTTCCCTCCTCCTGACACGAAAATGAAGTCATTGATATGCATTTTGTCACTACAGCTCGTTTCTATTGGTTCAGACGATTACAAAGAGGTGTCAATCACCAAAATTGGCCAATCCAAGCCAGAGCTACAGGCCTGCGTACTTGAATACACACTTGCAGTCTGGATAAGCGATTACGCACCAGAGCGCATAGCGCACAGTTGTAGAGACTTTTCAGGGAGAATTTTGTGTCTTATTTTTTGCTTTTTCGCAAAAATGGCAAGTAGAAAGAGTTACAGTGTAACTGAGGTTTTGGACATGCTACTAAATGATAGTGGAGCAGACCTCATTCCCGAAGACTCGTCTTCGGATGATGATGAACTCATCCAGCCCGAGAATCAAAGTGACTCAGACTACGAGATACCGTTGCAGGAAAGGTATGTAATCTGTTTTACTATGAATAACTTTTTATAGATTTATTTTTTCGTCGATTCAGTGTTACATTCCCACTCTGTGACCTGTCCTGATAAATACAGTAAATGCGCACAGGGAAGTGCGTCGAGTGAGATTTAGTCACGGTATTTTTCCACTGTCTTGTCTGAGAGAAAAGATGTGTAAATGAATGGATGTAAATGAACAAATTACTGTAAGTAAATGAATGTATTTTACCAAATTTCATCTTTTGGTCAAAGTATAAATATGTATTTGTTTCAACAGTGACAGTGATGAGGAATATGAGCCACCGAGGCCCTCTACCTCTGCTCAACCCCCTCGTCGTGCCTCTGCTCCCACTCCCCCTCCACCTGCGCAGCTGTCGTCTACAGAGGAGCACTCACTTCATCAAAGAGGGACTTCAAAGAAGGCTACAGCCAAGAGGAAAAGAGGTGTTTCTTCAGCTGTAACAGGGGAAGGTAAAACATGGCACAACAGGGAGGAGGAGGATAAACAACCAGACACCTTCAATTTTTCACCAGCCCAGAGACCCGGTCCCACTTTTGATACGACAGTAACATGGTCTCCTCTCTCACTATTCCAGCTGTTTTTCAGCACATCTGTTATCCGGACGATAATTGAAACACTAATGCCAACGCTGCAAAAATGATTGCGGCTGGGAAAAAGTTTCTGTGGAAAGCTCTCACTGTGAAAGACTTCTACATCTTTATGGCCATTATCTTCTCGGGTCTTGTCCAGGTCCACAGTAGAGCTGATTACTGTAAGAGAAAATGGCCATATAATTTTTCCCTTTCCACATGAGAAAATGTCCAGGAACCGCTTCGAAGTCATCTTGTGGTCGTTGCACCTCAGCAATCCTGAAGATGATGAGGAGAACAGAAAAAAGGCACCCTGGACTATGATCGCCTGTGGAAAATAAAGCCACTGTACACAGACGTAACAGCCTGTAAAGCCCACTTTCAACCATATCAAAACATATGCATAGATGAAAGGATGGTTGCTTCAAAGGCACGAATCAGCATGAAAGCAATACATGAGGGATAAGCCAACAAAGTGGGGCTACAAGCTCTTTGTGCTGGCTGATTCAGCTACAGGCTACACGTGGAACTTTTCTGTGTACAAAGGCAAGAGTGACAAAATTACAACTCATGGTCTGAGCTACACATCTGTTGTTGACCTTATGCCACTTTCTCTGCTTGGTGGGGGCTACACCTTGTATGTAGATAATTTTTATACAAGCCCTGCCCTCTTCAGTGATCTTTTCAGAAAACACATTGGGTGCTGTGGGACCATCAGAAAAAAAACGTATTGGTTTCCCACAGACAAACAATGACTTTCCAAAGAAGCCTTAGAGGGGAGACTTACGCTGGTTGAGGAAAGACGAGTTGCTGTTCGTCAAATGGATGGACACCTGCGAGGTGACAGTGTGCTCAACGGTACACAAAGCCTTCAGTGGCAAGACAGTCAAGCGCAAGGTGAAGGAGGCTGGAGTGTGGACCACAAAGGCAGTGCCTGTTCCCGATGCTGTAATAGACTATAACAAGAATATGGGTGATGTAGATCTATCAGATGCACTGATTGGATATTACAGTGTTCACCACAAAACCATGAAGTGGTACAAAACTTTTTTTTATCACTTTGTGGATATTGCAGCTGTGAACAACTTTCTTCTTCACAAGGAGCTGTTTAGGATTAGGCCTGATCCCAGCGGAAAGGAGCACACACAGAAAACTTTCCGGGAGACCCTTGCTGCTGAGATGTTGAGCTTTGCTGAAGGCTCAGTATCACAGCCCACTACCCCCACACCTAAACTTACCTGCATGCCACGTTATTACGGCAGTGACGCAACAGTGTCCAGGACGTACAGCAGAAAGTGTCAGGATGCTGGCATCCCAAGGGTGAAAACACCTGTCTACTGCAGGAACTGCAATGTGCCACTGTGTTTCACTTCCAAAAAGAACTGTTTCGAGCTGTGGCACGATGCATACTCACACCGTAAATAGTGTATGTAAATTGTAAATAGTTGTGTGCTGATTCTTCAAGTTTTTTAGTAGTTTTTATGCCTCTTTTATTATTATTGTTACTGTTTTTATTATGTGTGCATTTTTGAGTAAATCTACTCCAGTTGGAGATAAATATAATCATTGTGCATGTTTTTATTTGAATTGTGTATGGCTTTATTTGAATGGGGGTAATATATTGATGTGCATAATTTTTTCTCAAAACAAGTTTTTTTTTAGAGCTATAGTGACATGTAAATAAAATCAAATGGGTTTTACAATTTGTTACCTAAGATGGTGCCAAACTGTGCCAAATTGTGCCAAATTGTGCCAGATTGAAAAAAAAGATGCTTTGACAACAGAGTTAGCAAAGCTGAAAGGAGAGAAGGATGAAACTGTCAGACAGCTATTGGTTGAAAAAAAACAAAGTGCGTGCGCTGGCTGAGGATGTGAAATCTGAGCATGAAGCAAAGCTTGCAAAATTTAAGGACTAATACCTGACTGAAACTGTGCAGTCTGGTAGCAGTGTTAATGTATGTGTTAACCAAGGAAATCTGTATCCATTCAAGGAGATGCAAGAAGCAACTCAGACACACAAGTTAATGCAGGTATTAACAGCATACCCTGATAGTGATGATGAATGTGAAAGTGTCGTTAACAAGGTAGATGTGGACAGACATGTGAAGTTGAGACCTGTTAACCAGGCGAGTTGATGAAAGAGTCCTGCATTCCTACAAGTTAGCAAAACCACATGAGATAGATCAGTGGTCTAAGGATCTGCAGCATCCTAGGAAATCAGGAATGGAAGCTTGGTCCAAGATAAACCGTTTGCTTAATATCTACCAGCTGCATCCATCTGATGGGGTGGCTATGTTGTGTACTGTGTTAAATACTTCTGACGCAAACAAGGTGAGACATGCAGTCCTTACCGGTCTAGGGGAAAACCAGCAAGACCTAGAGAGTGGCTGGAATATTCTTCGCGATTGGATCCAGGGTGCGACTAACGCCACCACGGATTGGACAAAGATATCCACTTGTACTCAGAAGGCTAATGAATGGGTTGATGATTTCACACACAGGTTCACTGAGATATTTTTAAGACATTCAGGGATGCCAGGCTTAACTGAGGACAATGTAGGAAATAGTAGCAATGGTGCATTGAAAGCTAATATGTTACAAAACCTGCTTCCTAAGCCGAGACAAGCTGTTAAGTTAACATTCCCAGCATGGGATGACACTACATTTACATTTGAAATGCTAGTTAATGCAGCAAGGAGAGTTGAGTGCAGCACTGAGCAGAAGATTAGGTCTGTTAACACCTCTGATCAGGATCAAGAGGAAACCATGGTAAGGGTTTTAAATATAAGTGAAAATACCAGCGACCTAGAGTGAGGAAAGGAACTAGAGCCAAATCAAATGATACATGTAATAAATGTGGCAAACAAGGCCATTGGGCCAAGGAGTGTAGATCTGGCAGCCAGAGTAAAAATGGTCCCCACCATAGCAATCACTATGACAATGAATATGAACAATTTAGAAAGCTAAGTGACAATCAGAGGTCAGCTCTTCTCTCTGCGGTTCAGGGAAACTGAATGAGCCCTCACTGTGTGCTCTTGCAGCCGCAGTGAGGCAGCACAAGGATGGACTTTATGTAAATGCGATCATTGATAATAGGATTGAGATAGAATTTCTGAGTTAACAGTTATCCCTACATCATATTTAAGGGGTGTAACCTTACCATTAACCACCTATACTCAGTCTGCTTATGGTGCAGGAGGGGAGAAAATGTATTTTCACAGGACACAACCTGTCACCATATCTGTTGGGCCTGCTGAAGTTGTCACAAGTCTGTGGGTTGGACAGGCATGTCAGCCTTTGTTGGGAATGGATGTTTTACTGCAACTCAACTCAAGCTTGGAAATTGCTGAAGGGAAAATCACTTGGAACCTGAGGAGACTCCAGAAGACTGAACTGACTCAACATCCCATCTGGTCCAGTGGTAAGAATGACTGCGGTCTTCTAGACATGGAGCCTGTAAAACTTACTGGGGACTCCTCCCCCATGCACACGCCAGTACCCCATCAACAGGGCAGCCATGGAAGGAATTAAGCCTATCATTGCTGAACTAGGGGAGCGTGGTGTGATAATTAAGACAAGGAGTGCATCTAATAGTCCGGTGTGGCCTGTGAAGAAAGCAAATGGAACATGGAGACTGACTGTGGACTACAGGGAAGCAAACAAAACCATTGATAAGCTGACGCCACTGGTGGCCAATCCATCCACCATCTTCAACACCCTGAAGCCAGAACACAAGTGGTTTACAGTTATTGATATGGTAAATGCTTATTGGACTGTCAAGTTGTCTTCTGAATCACAAAACTGGTTGGCTTTCACAGTAGATGGACAACAGTATCGGTGGACCAGGCTTCCACAGCGACTGCACAACAGTGGAACTCTTTACCACCAAGCCTTACAAAAACACCTGAGCTCAGAAGAAGCGCCAAAAATAACGTCCGAGGTCATCAACTATGTGGATGACGTACTCATTGCATCGACTACAGAAGAGGAACATGACAGAGATGTGTTAGCGCTCTTAGACTACCTGCACAAAAGGGGACATAAAGCAAGCTTGGACAAAGCTCAGATTGCACAGCAAGAAGTGATCTATCTAGGTCAGAAAATTTCTCATGGCAAAATATTCTGAAATAACACAACCATTGAATGACCTCCTGAAAGGTCAGAGGGATTCCAAAACCCCCATACACCTGGAACAAGAACAAAAGGAGGCTTTTCTATCCCTGAAGAAAGTGCTATGTGAAGCACCTGCTTTAGGCATTACCAACACAGAAATGCCATTCACACTTTATGTTAATGAGAGAGATGGGTATATGACAGCTATATTAGCACAAGAACACGGCGGTCTGCAAAGACCCGTGGGTTACTACTCTGCCAAACTAGACAATGTAGCCTTAGGATTCAGACCATGTTTAAGAGCGGTACAGGTGGTCTACCTCGCAATCCAGTCAGTGTCCAACTTAGTGCTGGATCAGCAAATATTTGTGAAGTGCCCCCATGCTGTTCACACCTTGATGACCATAAAAAGTGCAACACAAGTGTCAGCAAGCCGGTGGGGAAACTGGCAGGCTATTTTTGGAGGCCCCAAATATTGTCATACAGAAAGCCACAGTATCCAACCCATCCACAATGATGACCACCATTGAGGCTGAAGAAGATGAACATAGTGAAGATCTCATCACTGCCATGGAACAGGACCAAACTTTAAAAGGAACTACCTTTACAAAACCCAGAGATGATATTGTTCACGGATGGATATTCCATGGTTGAAAATGGGGTGCGTCGTGCAGGCTGGGCAGTAACAACTGACAGTGAAGTGTTGAAAGCAGAACGTATGGCAGGGAAAACGGTAAATGTGTACACAGACTCAAGATACGCTTTTGGCGTTGCACATGACTTTGGCCATCTGTGGAAACAGAGAGGCTATTTGACAGCTAGTGGGAGGCCTGTTAAGAATGGTCATCTGGCTGGAGAGTTAATGGATGCAATGCAGCAACCAACGGAGGTAGCAGTAATAAAAGTAAAGGCGCACACAAGAAAAGACACAATGGAAGCGAAAGGTAATGCACTGGCTGACGAAGCTGCAAAAGCAGCCACAAGAGCAACAATAAAACCCCACTATTTTAAGAATGTTGATGACACTGTACACAATCACATAAGAATGCATAGACCCGATGTTGAACAGCAAGGTGAGCCAGCTAAGAGAACACCACACTTAGCACAATGTCACATATCAGACAAATTGACGGATATCAAACAAATTCAGCATGGTGCTGATAATGAGGAGAAATGGGGGTGGATAGAGAATGAAGCTAAAGTGCACGAAGATGGGCTATGGCGACATGGGTCAAAAATGGTCGCCCCAACAAGCCTTTTGCCTTATTTAGCTATGCAAATCCATTCTTTAGGGCACGTTGGTGTTGAAAAAATGAAATACAGATTCTCTCAAGTGTGGTGGAATCCGAAGTTTGGGTCATTAGCTAAACAAACTATACAAGGATGTGTTACGTGTCATAATAACAATAATGGTGCAAGAGTCAAAGTGCCTGTGAAAAAAACACACAGACACTTACCCCTACCTCACAGTCCCCTTCAGTCTAGTGGATTACTTGGCAGCTTACAACCAGACAGATAGCCCCCTATACAGAACCTATATCACCTTCTATCCACGCTTGACTCCTACAGGCCCTCCAGAACAAATGAGAGTAAGTTACGCACCTAAAGGATTATTATGCTGGACAAACAATGGAACAGGCATGTTCATGTGATAGAGTGAGTGCCACTACTACATCACAACCAGACTATCACCATTGTATGGGCTAACAACACAGAGACTATCTTACTGTCAGATCCCTACCAAAGCTCACATAGAAGAGTGGCTTTAAATGGATCGATGTTTGTATGTGGAAGACATGCCTTCACGTTTCTGCCCCAAAATTGGAAGGGGTCATGTTACATGGCGTATGTTGTACCAGCAATGAGGCTTGAACATAGCATGTTGAAAACCCATAAGTATAAACGTGACTTGTTTGGAAACCACGGAATTACTGCCACCCCAACACAGCGTTTCTTTGCAGCCGTCGTGCCAAACTATGGAATTACAGTGGCTCTAGATGAGATCAGAGAAATGGCCTCTGCCATGGACAGAATTGCAAATGACACAGCTGGTGCCTTCTCTGAAATTAACACAGAACTGCATGCCGTTCGGAAAGTTGCCCTACAGAATAGAATGGCTCTGGATATCATTCTAGCAGACAAAAGGAGGCACATGTGCAATTTTGAAACAAGAATGTTGGACTTTGAAAAATGTCACAACCTATGTTAAAGACATTTATAAAAATGTGAATTTGCTGAGGAAACCCTCTGATGAAGGAGAAAACATTTGGTTGTTGGCATACTCAGAACTGTTATAACCTCAATGTTTCTTTTGATAATTGTGTATGCTTTGTTTAAGATATCAATTTGTACTATCCAGAGGTTCACCACAAAGTCCCCCCAAAATAGCTCACATTAGAACTAGCATGACTGATGGATTCATACGCCATCACTGTAGAATTATGATGATGCATACATTTTCCTGTCCACAGCTTACAAGACAAGTGTCGCTGTTAGATCCCAGGGCAGTAAGAGAATTTTCCCCTGTCAATGGCGAACAGGGTTTTTTCACTCCTACCTGTGAGGATCAGGAACATGATTTAAAACCACTACACTTCGAGAATAAGTATTGTGATCATTTATGGATTGATCAATGATCAGATGGGGGAATTGTTAGATTTTGGTGGTTCTCAATACTTTGGTGCCAGGATGTCTGCCAGGATCTCAACATCCTTCAGCATTGAGTGTTAACAAATTTACACTTTAAAAGCCTTTGTCTGTGAAGATTCTCATTCATCCAGGTCATGGTATCCAAAGTGTAGTAAAAAAAAGGCAACTGGACTTAGTTGAATTTCTTGAAGACGTTTCGCCTCTCATCCAAGAGGCTTCTTCAGTTCTGTTTGACTGGTGGAGAGTCTGGGACTTATAAACTCTGTCAGGTTTTTGGTCCATGGGGTGTGGTTTGGACAGGAAGGGGGTGTGAGTTGTTAACTAAAAGGTTAGATGAGTCGTTAAGTCATCAAGGGTCGTTGGATATTGGCTATTGTCTGATTTAGTTTCACCTGAGTTGTTAGTTATTGGCTATTGTCTGATTTAGTTTCACCTGAGTCATCAACTGTATTTGACCTCAGGTGTGAATGTGTGTGAAACCTCCTGGGGAGGGAGTCCAGAACA